>JAXIVJ010007176.1:2500-55000 GCA_036785665.1 Chirona hameri | reverse complement strand
GTGCAGTTATAATCGCTGTGCGTGGTGCACCGGCTAATCGTTCAAATAAGTACCTGTGCACGTATCCACAATCACGGGTTAAGGGTAGCAGTAAAAGTTGAGAGCAGTGATGGCCAACGCTACACTGCGGTACGGTTTTTGGTAACCCGTAGCTAAAAAAAGATCGTTCCGTAGCGTAATCGAAGCATTTCGTAGCGTACTACCGAGAAGAAAAAAACGTAACTTCTACGCAAGGTATTTCGTAGCATATCGCCAACGTCGCCCCCGGGCAAACATTGCCTCCCCCCTCCCACATTTAAGGAGGCCCCATACAAACGAGGGGAGACTCCTCGCAAGTATACCTAAATACTGAGTAGTTCCAAAATACATAGACCATAGGAATGAGTTTAGAGTCGCCCATTAAAATAGCAACTGGGAGATGTTCGAGGAGGCACCTAAAAGATAAGCGCGACAAGTTCCAAGGAGGCCCTTAAACCACAATTGAGGCAAACTCCAAGAAGACCCTAAAAACAGCCCACACAAACTCCAAATAGCCCCTAAGAGATTGCCGCCACAAACACCAAGAAGTCCGCGAAAAGACAGCCGAGACAAGCTCACAAGATGCCCCTAAAAAGACAACCGATACAGGCTCCACAGAGACCCTTTCGACAATAACTGGGAAAGCTGTTCATGGGATACTTCAGAGAAGGCTTCTAAAAGCACAACTTAATTCCGAGGAGGCCCCTAGGAAGGCAGTCGGGAATATTCTTTCTAGGCCCCCTCGAGAATAACTGGGGAGTCCCCTTCTCAAATGAGCCCCTGGCTTTGGTTTGCCTCCCTCTCCCCCCCCCCCCCCCCCCCCGACACAAATCGGTGGTTTTGCTCTGCAAAGCATATGTTGTTGATGGTAACGGTTATCTTATTGCCGTACCATACGAGTATACAGCTGATGGATAGCCTTATTGTCATGTTCTAACCTCTTATGGATCGGTGGATAGATTACCATTAATTTCCTATGTAATGAATGCGCCATATATTATTTATTTAACTCGCCGTTGACTAGCGTCTCAGTCAGACTGGTTATTCATTCAACTTTTTGGGAACGATTCAATCACCGTTCGATTCATGGATACAATTTTGAGAATTGATTCTATCCGATAAATCGTTTTTTGTTTTTAATCGATTCACGTTTGCTTCAACATTTAAGTATATATGTTGAATTTATGTAAATCAATAAAAACGGAAACATACATATATATGATCATTACAACATTGTTACAGCAATAATATTTCAGTATAAATTAATGTAGCCAGTAGCCACTGGGACTGCATTGTATTTCCACAATTTGCCATGCACTTGAATCGTTAAGAATCGTTAAATCTTGTTATTCAATCAGCCTTGATTCCATGCGGGGTTTGATTCAATCACGATTCATTAATCACAAAATCTGGTGGTGAATCGATTCTGTTTTTATTCAAGGAATTTGCATTGAACGATTTCAATCGATTCAATCAGAGTCGAATAAATAACCAGTCTGGTACTCTCAGCCGAAAGTTGTTGACCGCGGAGCAAATATTGCTCCTCAGTCGAGACGCGTTTTGTCACAAACGTTTGTCACAAACGTTTTGAAAATCCAAGAAAATAGTTTTGCACCAAAAGTAGTGTGCTATTTTTTTACGTTCTTTGAGAATGCAAAAAGCCAATACTTTTACGGTATATTTTAATTTAAACTTAGTTTCCATCAAACTCGTAGATAGTGACGTCACTGAATTTGCAGTATCATAAAAGAAGTTCTCGAAATCGTTATCAGTTTGATATACTTTGAAAATGTTTTTCAATACGTTGTAATACTTTGCAATACTTTGCAATACTTCGAAGTACTTTGTAATACTTTGAAATACTTTGTAACACTTTGCAATACTTTGTAATACTTTGAAATACTTTGAAATACTTTGTAATACTTTGAAATAATTAAATACTTTGAAATACAGTTTGAAATATTTATTTTTTTGTATAAATCTAGTCCGAATATTTTGAGTGGACGGAATTCCGAGGTAAAGTCCCGCGCTAAGCAGAGCTTATTGTTCAGCCCCTGACCCCACCATCAGACCTCGTAATTCCTGGTAACCGGCGGGATTTAGAACCGAAAGTTTTACGTGCCCGAACATACCTGGACAAAGTCCGCCCCGCCCTCTGGCGTCACCTGACCCTGAACGCGACTGCTGCCACCGGCCGCTGTGTCTGGATAAGTTAGCTATGGCCTTGGTACCAAATATTTTCACTAATTATGATGCTTTGTGTTAGGAATATGTTCGCAACTGTCCGTCACGAGAGAAATGCATGGCGACTGGTTTATAGGCAAAGTTAGAAATCTGGATGAAGCAGATATCACCGTTACCTACTGTTGATTATAATCCTGATATCTTTGTATCGTAGTACGATACATTCCAAGCTACATTTAATGCAAAATAGCGTAATCGGTAACGTAGCAAAATATACCGTAATGTGATTCGGTAGCGTAGCTTTAGCCCAAAAACCAAGCGTAGAGTAGCGTAATTCCGTAGCGTAGCGTAGGGTAGGCCATCACTGGTTGAGAGTACCGAGTAGAATTCGGGGTCGAGCTACACTCAGCTTTAACACGTATCCACAATGGAAATATATCCCGGAGTAACTGAACTGCTTGTGAATACCATTTACCCATACCTCGAGGTGAGAGCAAGAAGTTATCTCGAGGAAGGGGTATATTTTATTGTGGAAATGGGTGAATCATTACCTCGGGGTATTTACCCTCGGGTAAAGCTAAAAATCGATTGTGGATACGGGCACTGTTTTTGTATTGTATACCTACCTACAAACACAGTTATGACAGGTAAGTATTGTAAAGTCGAAAATATGTGTTAGTGAATGACTTCAATATCATTTTTATTCACGGCACAGAGTGGATATGTCATGATAACACATTTAAAGCATCAGCTGGTATATAAAACAAGGCTGTATTAATCTAGAAAATATTAGACGCGTTTAAATCAGGTGGATATAGCAGGGGTAAAATTGGCGAAACTTGCCAAACAAATCCGAAAACTTTAGAATTAATGCTGTTGCCGCTCGCCTCTGCCGCACCAAACACAGTTCACTGGGTCTGCAGAGGTATATTGACTTCAACCAGCTCCCGCCTCAAACCGACTCGCCGTACCCGAGCCCAGCCGGCCAATCCCAGAGTACTTATATAATGAGTAGGTTAAATTTTGGCGACTACCATGGCTACGTCACGCCTGGTTCAAACTAGAATAAACTAACTATGTTACCATATAACTATTTCTGGCATGATTTTTGGAATAGTTATAATTTTCTTCTAGAATTTCTTCTAGAAGGCCAATCCCCCCCCCCCCCCCCCCCCCCCGGCAGTGGCCGGTGTTGTCGCGCCGCACGGGCGAGGCCAGCTCGCGGGGCCGGAGTGCGCTACCACGCAGTGGCGGCGCACGAGCGAGGCCAGCGGGCAAGGCCGAAGGTGTAGCACCATTCCGCGGCGAGCTCGAGCCCGCGCGACGCGGTGTAATTACCTGCTATAATACATACTATAACAATGCGATGACAGACATCACACAAAAAGTAATTAATTGTCGAAAATACTCGGATCTGCGGTCCTTGGAAGATTTGCTTTAGGTGAGTAGAGACTTCTTTTGAACTCAACCGTTTTCGTGATTGTATGACACGTTCCGTCATTTGTCCAACTTCAGGACAGCTTCCAGCAAAGTTTGCGATCACTGGCGCGGCTGCGGCACCACCATCGTCTGGCTGGGTCTGGCCGCGATGTAGTACACGCTACTGGTGGTTACGTGACCTTCATCTGGCAGCTTGAACTCCAGCCTCCGCAGCAGGCCGGCCATGAACGCGAACAGCAGGCTGCGGCTGTGGGCCTCGGCCAGGCAGACGCGCGGGCCGAAGCCGAACGCTCGCACGTGCTGCCGCAGCCGCGCGCCGTCCTCGCCCAGGAACCGGTCCGGCCGGAACACCTCCGGGTCTCCCCATACCGCCGGGTCGTGGTGCAGAGAGTACTGATCCGCCAAGATGATTGTGCCGGCCGGGATGTGGTACCCGCGCAGAGTCGTGGAACCCATCGTGGCGAAGTGCCGGTTAATGGGAACCAACGTGATGAAGCGCAGGGTCTCCTCGACAACCGCGAGCGTGTAGAGGCACTCCCGCTCGTCGTCGACGGTTGGAGGGCGGTCCGGCCCGAGGGCGGAGTCTAGTTCGAAGCGGACTCGTTCTTGGACGTCAGGATGCTCGGCGAGCATGAGAATGATCCAGGAGAGCGTCAGGGGGGTCGGCTCCATGGTGCCGAGCACCAGGTCCTTCAGGATCCCGCGCAGGTTGGCGGTAGACGTGTCACGATCCTCACGAGGAGTCTGCAGCAGGTATGCGTCGATGAAATCCCGAGGGTGGGCTTCGTCCAGAGTCTCCATGTGTTCGTCGACGAGCGTGTTGACGAAGTCGGACATGTGTTTCAACGCCTTTGTGAGCTTCTTCACCTCATAATTCTTTCCAGCGAACATTGCCATCCAGGGGACAAAGTCCAGGTACGTCTGAATGTGGCTCAGTGTAGCAATCAAGATGAAAATGGCTTCTTTCAGACTCCGGATTTGCGGATCATGTAAATCGAACTGATGGCCCATCACGAGTTGAAGCATGACATTGGACATGGCTCCAACGATTTCCTTCTCAATGTTCACTGGCTGCCCTTTCAGTTCAATGAGGTTCTCCACAACCTTAGAGCACTCGACGCTGGCGAGAGACTCCATGCGCTTCTTGTTGAACCCCAATCGGCCCAAGATGGCGATCGTGAGCTTCCTATTGTGGTGCCATTTATCTCCGTCGGCCATACTCACACCACGCTGGTCCCATTCTCCCGCCAGATGGTACATGTATGTGCCGTCGATTCCATGCAGACGTATGTCCTTGGCTGACTCCTGTTGGATAAGAAATGGGAAATCACAGGGGCATCGTGGCCCGTTCACCGAAGAAAAAAAAATATACCTCTTGGCCACTGATATATTTTTCGGGAGATACCTTGACCCGTTAACTCGTTGACCCGTTTACTAATTGAAATTGTCGAGGGATATCGTAACTCGCCAACCCGCTGACTTATTAACTCTCTGACCTGTTGGCCTGCTGACCGTTTAACCCGTTGACTCGTTAGCACATTGACGTTTTGGGAGGATACAAGTTGATAACAGCCCTCTAAGAATGAGATGTTCAGCTGAGAGTGGGGAAAGCTTGTCGCATAATAAGGAATCATTTTACGTTTATTTTATTTAGGTTAAAGAAGCTTTCGATGGGTATCGATCTTTTCTATGAGATTCCATGACATTGACTCAATTTTTTGATAACCACGTAGCCGCGTTTTTCGTGGCGATGTCCCTTCACAGCCTTCACAGCCGCACAGCTCCGTTACCTTGACGGCATCGTAGGTACGTATGATGACCACGGGCGTGTCCAGAGCGATCCTGAAGAAGATGATCGGCCCGTACCTGGCGCCGAGTCTGCTGCTCAGATCCTGCAGCTTGCCGCCACTCAGATACAGCTTGACGAACTCCCAGCTCCCCAGCAGAGGGATACTGACCGGGCCTGCACAGAACAAATGTCCGGTCTCAGACACAGCTTGAAGAACTCCCAGCTCTCCAGCAGAGGGACACTGACCGGGCCTGCACAGAACAAATGTCCGGTCTCAGACACAGCTTGAAGAACTCCCAGCTCCCCAGCAGAGGGACACTGACCGGGCCTGCACAGAACAAATGTCCGGTCTCAGACACAGCTTGAAGAACTCCCAGCTCTCCAGCAGAGGGACACTGACCGGGCCTGCACAGAACAAATGTCCGGTCTCAGACACAGCTTGAAGAACTCCCAGCTCCCCAGCAGAGGGACACTGACCGGGCCTGCACAGAACAAATGTCCGGTCTCAGACACAGCTTGAAGAACTCCCAGCTCTCCAGCAGAGGGACACTGACCGGGCCTGCACAGAACAAATGTCCGGTCTCAGACACAGCTTGAAGAACTCCCAGCTCCCCAGCAGAGAGACACTGACCGGGCCTGCACAGAGCACAGGTCAGGCTTAGCTGAAGGGTCTTCCGAAGACGAGTTATCAAAATTGTCACACTGTATCGCTTTGTATGCGTTTGCTTGTTATGGTTAGCGAGTTGATTTCACTATGCGCTAACCTATGAGTGACTTGAAGCTCTCAATACGATGCTATACTGATGCACACATCTTTTAAAAACTAACTTTATCTTTTAGGACGAAAATCCATTCAGGAGCTTGCTGCAATAACATTTAAATATTGTTTAACTAAAAGGGCCATCTCAGATATAAATAGTAATACATTTGTGATACCATTTATCCAAGGGCGTCGCCACCTTCCGAAGGTTGGGGGACGGAGGCATTTTGAAGTCCATTCTTTCCATACAGCGTCCATAGGCGTTATGTTAAAATCCGAAAATGTTGGGGGGACTCGTCACCCCCCACCCCCTTCCCCCGCATGCATTTATCCAAATTAAATGAATAGACTTCCTATTTCCTAACTGCCCATGGAATGGATTTGAGACAGGACATTTTTCCGTTTCAGTTCAGAGTTATTTTTTATTGATAACAAAAATATGAATTACGTTAAACACATTTTAACCTTGAGTCGTCATCAGTGGATTCACCAGTCTACTGATGAAGTTAAACACTGATGAAGGCCCAAGCACTGTCGGATCCAGGGGACATTTAGCGCCATCCCCCCACCCCCAGCTCTAAAGGCATAAAGTGGCCTGTTTGCCCCCCCCCCCCCCAAACAATCAAGCCTCACATGAAAAAGCGATTGGTAATATTGTATAATGACTTTGCCTCTGTACCATCAATACAATTTTCGATGGAAACAAATATCAGGTCATTGCTCGTCTTTAAAGGGAAATAATGACCTTTTCCCACAAAAATGGAGTTAGCACTTAAAATCGACAGACGAGGCCAAAATATGATGTAAATTCATCTCATTTTGCATATAAAAATTCCTTCCGCGAGACATTTCAAGTTAAACTTGATAAGCGTTCTACACTTTTAATGACCGGTACTTGAAAGTACTTTTCGGTTTCCATCAAACTCCGGGCTTTTCCAGTATTGCTCTTTTACGCAATGGAGTGGAACATATATTTGCATTCTGCTTGTTGTGATAATATGCCCGACGATCCTCTATAATTAGCAGCCATCGAATAAAAAGGTAACTAAATTAGCAGTTAGCTGATGCATATAACGGCGGCCTAGTTAGTGGTTGCGACCCTCAATTTGTGAAAATTGCTTAATTTATTTTCAACATTAGGAGTTTTGTATAGTTTTGTCTTGGGCTGTATCTATATTACTATTTTATAAGCGTCTGTCTGTCTGTCTGTCTATCTGTCTGGCAATCCAGCACCGCTCAGTTTATTCAGTTAAAAAAAAAAAAATCCCAGTTAATCCACGTGCTGAATTGGTGAGGATACCTCCATCCCGGAGATGCCAGCTAGCTATGCATAGGACATATGTGGGAGATGGGATAAGTCACCGACGCACCGGAGTTGGTGGGGCGGTGATCCCTCGACGGGTAATAATAGGTGATTATGTCCTATGCAGTTCCAGTTCCAGTCCAGTTAATTCACGTGCTGAATTGTTGCGGATGCCTCCATCCCGGGGATGCCAGCTAATCGCCCAGCGGCGCGGGCAGGTTAGCACTAGTATAACACTATGCTTTATATTATCATGAAAAATAATCATTGTTCCCAAACAAATTAACAAACAATACAGAAACTGGCAATTAAATCGGAAGCTCATTGATGCACTTCGACGGCGACCTATTTAGTGTCGGTGATTTGTTTAGAAGTACCCATTCAACAACGTTGAACAGATTGATACAAAAGCGATGTGTCGCTAACCAATAGTGGAGGGAAAATACCGATCATGAACTCTTTAAAGGGAAATAATGGCCTTTGGATTGTGTTAGCAACATTTTATTTGGCTACCGTTATGGTATTAAAATGATGTGATCTAAATTTAAGAATTAAATAAAATTATTCCCTAATTCAAAGTTGGAAGTTTGGGAAAATTAATCATCAGTAAATTCCCTCCACTATTGAAAAGCGACACATCTGGAGCTTTTGTATCAATCTATTCAACGTTGTTGAATGGCACTTCGAAACAAATCGCCGACACTAAATAGGTCGCCGTCGTCGTGCATCGATGAGCTTCCGGATCTATATCTATATCTATATCTATATCTATATCTATATCTATATCTATATCTATATCTAGATCTAGATCTAGATCTAGATCTAGATCTAGATCTATATCTACATCTATATCTAGATCTAGATCTAGATCTAGATCTAGATCTAGATCTAGATCTAGATCTAGATCTAGATCTATATCTATCTATATCTATATCTATATCTATATCTATATCTATATCTATATCTATATCTATACCTATACCTATACCTATACCTACTAGAGGGCCTGTATTGCGCGATGCGCAATTTATATAGCCTTCAATTTATATAAGCAGCTAATATCCCGTTCCCGAATCCCGGATCCCGTTCCTGTACCCGATTTCGGTATACTGTATCCCGCATCCCGCATCCCCCATCCTGCATCCTGCATCCTGCATCCCGCATCCCGCATCCTGTATCCCGTATCACGTGTCCCGTATCCCGTATTCTGGATTACGTCTCCCGTATCCCGTACCCTGTTCCCGTATTCCTTGCCTGTTGCTGTTCCCGTGTCTCATTCCCGTATCCCGTATCACGTTCCCGCATCCTTTTCCGGTATCCCTTTCCCGTATCCCGTTTCCGTGTCCCGTATCCCGTTCCCGTATCACGTTCCCGTATCCCGTTCCCCGTGCCCGTATCCCGTTACCGTATCCCGTTACCGTATTCCGTTCCCGTATCCCGTTCCCGTATCCCGTTCCCGTATCCCGTTCCCGTATCCCGTTCCCGTATCCCGTTCCCGTATCCCGTTCCCGTATCCCGTTCCCGTATCCCGTATCCCGTTACCGTATCCCGTATCCCGTATCCCGTTCCCGTATCCTGTACCCGTATCCCGTTCACGTATCCCGTTCACGTATCCCGTTCCCGTATCCCGTTCCCGTATCACGTTGCCGTATCACGTTGGCGTATCCCGTTGCCGTATCCCGTTGCCGTATCCCGTTGCCGTATCCCGTTGTCGTATCCCTTTGCCGTATCCCGTTGCCGTATCCCGTTGCCGTATCCCGTTGCCGTATCCCGTTGCCGTATCCCGTTGCCGTATCCCGTTGCCGTATCCCGTTGCCGTATCCCGTTCCCGTATCCCGTTCCCGTATCCCGTTCCCGTATCCCGTTCCTGTATTCCGTACCAGTATCCCGTACCAGTATCTCGTACCATTATCCCGTACCAGTATCCCGTTCCCGTTCTCGTATCCCGTTTCCGTATCGCGTTCCCTTATCCTGTTCCCGTATCCTGTTCCCGTATCTTGTTCCCGTATCCTGTTCCTGTATCCTGTTCCCGTATCCTGTTCCCGAATCTTGTTCCCGTATCCTGTTCCCGTATCCTGTTCCCGTATCCTGTTCCCGTATCCTGTTCCCGTATCCTGTTCCCGTATCCTGTTCCCGTATCCTGTTCCCGTATCCTGTTCCCGTTCCCCTATCCCGTTCCCGAATCGCGTTCCCGTATCCCCTTCCCGGATCCCGTTCCCATAACCCGTTCCCGTATCCCGTTTCCGTATCCCGTTCGCGTATCCCGTTTCCGTATCCCGTTCCCGTGTTCCGTTCCCGTATCCCGTTCCCGTATCCCGTTCCGGTATCCCGTTCCGGTATCCCGTTCCGGTATCCCGTTCCGGTATCCCGTTTCCGTATCCTGTTTACGTATCCCGTGCCCGTATACCGTGACTCGTTCTTGTAACCCGTTTCCGTATCCCGTTCCCATATCCCGTTCCCGTATCCCGTTCCCTTATCCTGTATCCCGTTTTCATATCCCGTTCCCGTACCCCGTTCCCGTATCCCGTTCCCGTATCCCTTTCCCGTATCCCGTTCCCGTATCCTGTTCCCGTATCCCGTTTCCGTATCCCGTTTCAGTATCCAGTTTCCGTATCCCGTTTCCGTATCCCGTTTCCGTATCCCGTTTCCGTATCCCGTTTCCGTATCCCGTTTCCGTATCCCGTTTCCGTATCCCGTTTCCGTATCCCGTTTCCGTATCCCGTTTCCGTATACTGTTCCCGTATACCGTACCCGTATCCCGTTCCCCGTTCCCGTATCCCGTATCCCGTTCCCGGATCCCTTTCCGTATCCCGTTCCCGTATTTCGTATCCCGTTCCCGTATCCTGTTTCCGTATCCCGTTTCCGGATCCCGTTTCCGTATCCCGTTTCCGTATCCCGTTTCCGTATTCCGTTTCTGTATCCCGTTTCCGTATCCTGTTACCCTATCCAGTTCCCGTATCTCGTTCTCGTATCCCGTTCCCGTATCCCGTTCACGTATAACGTGCCCTATCCCGTTCCCGTATCCCGTTCCCGTACCCCATTACCGTATCCAGTATCCCGTTCCCGTATCCCGTTCCCGTATCCCGTTCCCGTATCCCGTTCCCGTATCCCGTTCCCGTATCCCGTTCCCGTATCCCGTTCCCGTATCCCGTTCCCGTTCCCGTATCCCGTTCCCGTATCCCGTTCCCGTATCCCGTTCCAGTATCCAGTTCCCGTATCCGGTATCCCGTATCCGGTATCCCGTATCCGGTATCCCGTATCCCGTATCCCGTATCCCGTATCCCGTATCCCGTATCCCGTATCCCGTATCCCGTATCCTGTTCTCGTATACCGTATCCCGTATACCGTATACCGTGTCCCGCTCCCTCTCCACTTCCCGTTCCCGTTCCCGTTCACGTTCCCGTATCCCGTTTCCGTATCTCGTTTCCGCATCCCGTTCCAGTATCACGTTCCAGTATCACGTTCCCGTATCACGTTCCCGTATCACGTTACCGTATCACGTTACCGTATCCCGTTCCCGTATCCCGTTCCCGTTCCCGTTCCCGTATCCCGTATCCCGTTCCCGTATCCCGTATCTCGTTTCCCGTTTCCGTATCTCGTATCCCGTTCACGTATCCGATCCCGTATCCTTTATCCCGCTCCCGTATCCAGTTTCCGAATCCGCTTCCTGTTTCCCGTTCCCGTATCCCGTTCCGTATCCAGTTCCCGTATATTGTATCCCGTGCTCGTATCCCGTTCCCGTATGCCGTTCCCTTATCCCGTTCCCGTATCCCGTATCCCGTTTCCGTATCCCGTTCCCGTATCCCGTTCCCGTATCCCGTTCCCGCATCCCGTTCCCGTATCCTGTTCCCGTATCCCGTTCCCGTATCCCTTCCCGTATCTCGTTCCATATCCCGTATCTCGTTCCCGTATCCCATTCCCGTATCCCATTCCCGTATCCGGTATCCCGTATCCCGTTCCCATTTCCGTATCCCGTTCCCGTATCACGTTCCCATATCCCGTTCCCATATCCCGTTCCCATATCCCGTTCCCGTATGACGTTCCCATATCCCTTTCCCGTATCCCCTTCCCGTATCTCGTTCCCGTTTGCCGCTCCCGTATCCCGTTCCCGTATCCCGTTCCCGCATCCCGTTCCCGTATCCCGTTCCCGTATCCCGTTCCCGTATCCCGTTCCCGTATCCCGTTCCCGTATGCCGTTCCCGTATCCCGTTCCCGTATCCCGTTCCGGAATCCCGTTCCCGTATCCTGTTCCCATATCCAGTTCCCATATCCCGTTCCCGTATCTCGTATCCTTTTCCCGTATCCCGTTCCCGTATCCTGTTAACGTATCCCGATCCCGTATCCCGTTCTCTTATCCCGCTCCCGTAACCCGTTCCCGTAACCCGTTCCCGTAATCCGTTCCCGTAAACCGTTCCCGTAACCCGTTCCCGTAACCCGTTCTTGTAACCCGTTCCCGTAACCCGTTCCCGTAACCCGTTCCCGTAACCCGTTCCCGTAACCCGTTCCCGTAACCCTGTTCCCGTAACCCGTTCCCGTAACCCGTTCCCGTATCCCGTTCCCGTATCCCGTTCCCGTATCCCGTTCACGTATCACGTTCACGTATCCCGTTCACGTATCCCGTTCCCGTATCCCGTTCACTTATGCCGCTCCCGATCCCGCTCCCGTATCTCATTCCCGTTTCTTGTACACCGTTCCGATATCTCCTTACCATATCTAGTTAACGTATCTCATTCCCGTATCGTGTTCTCGTATCTCGTTCCAGCATCCCTTTCCGTACCCAGTTTCCGTATCTTGTTGCCGTATTTCGTTCCCATATCTTCTTACCGTATCTCTTTCCCGTGTCGCAGTCTCTGCCAAAACATTTTAGCGGTTTACATGCCTGACATATGTCAACCGGCTTCAACAAAATCTCCCCGGGAGGGAGGTGCGACGTCTGCTAGTCATGCGCTCATTGATGAATTTGGCTGCGGCAGTGTCAGTCTTGGGCAAACTTAAACGACGCTATTTTATTCGACGCAATTATTTTGCAACGTTAGCGTCGGTAATCGTTTACGTTTGACTTCAGCATAAGTTCCCTATCAGCGATTTACAGAATATTTTGGGTGGATATAGGTCAGCAAGAACAGTGCTATCCGTCTGTGTAAATTTGCCGGTCAAGTTTGTCCTCGTTTTGGGTGTTACGGCGGTGTGAAGGATTGCATTGTCCAAAAATATTGCATTTCAACTTCAACTCCAAAATATTAGTCGCACAGCTTTGAGTAACACATATAATTTGAAGACGGTCGCTGCGCCTGCAAAATGGTGCCCGGTTCAGCCTTCTACGTCGAACGGTTTCCGAGCACCAATTGTAATCCTGAATATGCCAATTTTATCATGAAAGTGGTCACACCTTTGCACGTGGCACGCGCATCGCTCTGGACGACATCCTATACGCAAGGCCAATCGATTATCTATCACATAGTGTTGCTCGCATATCGCTGCGATTCTCGGTTGCCGAGCAAGCGGCCGGGGAACCGGGCGAAACTTGCCCGATTTTCGCGATTTCACAATGTCGCGTTTCCCATGTTAAACGAATGGCGCACGCGCGCACGTGCCGACGCCGCACCGTCGGTCGGATCGACACCAAAACTTGATACGACCTGTTGAATCACGGGACCCAAAAGTCCTGAAAAAATCCTCCTCCATAACTCATCAGACGACTGCACAGGAACCGATTTAGGGCGTCACTCCGGCGGCGGCGGCGGCGGCGGCGGGTCATCTTTTTAGGATTTATAATATAGGGACTAGAGGGCCTTTATTGCGCGATGCGCAATTTATATAGCCAGCTTATGTATATATGCTAGCCGTTTCTAGTGTCCCGTATTCCGTATTCCGTATTCATGATTCCGTATTCCGTATTCCGTATCTCGTATTCCGTATTCCATATTCCGTATTCCGTATTCCGTATTCCGTATTCCGTATTACGTATTCCGTATTACGTATCCCGTTTCCGTATCCCGTATTCCGTATCCCGTTCCCGTATCACGTTCCCGTATCCTGTTCCCGTATCCCGTTCCCGTATCCCGTTCCCGTATCCCGTATCCCGTTCCCGTATCCCGTTCCCGTATCCCGTTCCCGTATCCCGTTCCCGTATCCCTTTCCCGTATCCCGTTCCCGTATCCCGTTCCCGTATCCCGTTATCGTATCCCGTTCCCGTATCCCGTCCCGTATCCCGTTCTCGTATTCCGTTCACGTATCCCGTTCCCGTATCCCGTTTCCCCGTTCCCGTATCCCGATACCGTATCCCGTTCCCGTATCCCGTTCCCGTATCCCGTATCCCGTTCCCGTATACCGTTCCCGTGTCCCGTTCCAGTATCCCGTTCCTGTATCCCGTTCCCGTATCCCGTTCCCGTATCCCGTTCCCGTATCCCGTTCCCGTATCCCGTTCCCGTATCCCGTTCCCGTATCCCGTTCCCGTTCCCGTATCCCCTTCCCGTATCCCGTTCCCGTATCCCGTACCCGTATCCCGTATCCCGTTCCCGTATCCCGTTCCCGTATCCCGTTCCCGTATCCCGTTCCCGTATCCCTTTCCCGTATCCCGTTGCCGTATCCCGTTCCCCGTTCCCGTATCCCGTTCCCGTATCCCGTTCCCGTATCCCGTTCCCGTATCCCGTTGCCGTATCCCGTATGCCGTTCACCGTATCCCGTTCCCGTTCCTGTTTTCCGTTCCCGTATCCCGTTCCCGTATCCCGTTCCGGTATCCCGTTCTCGTATCCCGTTCCCGTATCCAATTCCCATATCCCGTTCCTGTATCCCGTTTCCGTATCCTGCATCCCGTATCCCGTTCCCGTATCCCGTTACCGTATCCCGTTCCCGTATCCCGTTCCCGTATTCCGTTCCCGTATCCCGTGTCCGTATCCCGTGCCCGTATCCCGTGCTCGTATCCCGTGCCCGTATCCCGTGCCCGTATCCCGTGCCCGTATCCCGTGCCCGTATCCCGTGCCCGTATCCCTTGCCCCTATCCCGTGCCCGTATCCCGTGCCCGTATCCCGTGCCCGTATCCCGTGCCCGTATCCCGTGCCTGTATCCCGTGCCCGTATCCCGTGCCCGTATCCCGCTCCCGTAACCCGTTCCCGTATCCCGTATCCCGTTCCCGTATCCCGTTCCCGTATCCCGTTCCCGTATCCCGTATCCCGTTCCCGTATCCCGTTTCCGTATGTATTCCGTTACCCTATCCCGGTCCCGTATCCCGTTCCCGTATCCCGTTTTCGTATCCCGTTCCCGTATTCCGTTCCCGTATTCCGTTCCCGTATTCCGTTCTCGTATTCCGTTCCCGTATTCCGTTCCCGTATTCCGTTCCCATATCCCGTTACCGTATCCCATATCATGTTCCTGTATCCCATTCTCGTATCCCATTCCCGTATCCCATTCCCGTATCCCATTCCCGTATCCCATTCCCGTATCCCATTCCCGTATTCCATTCCCGTATCCCATTCCCGTATTCTATTCCCGTATCCCATTCCCGTATCCCATTCCCGTATCCCATTCCCGTATCCCATTCCCGTATCCCATTCCCGTATCCCATTCCCGTATCCCATTCCCGTATCCCATTCCCGTATCCCATTCCCGTATCCCATTCCCGTATCCCATTCCCGTATCCCATTCCCGTATCCCATTCCCGTGTCTCATTCCCGTATCCCATTCCCATATCCCATTCCCGTATCCCATTCCCGTATCCCATTCCCGTATCCCATTCCCGTATCCCATTCCCGTATCCCATTCCCGTATCACATTCCCGTATCCCATTCCCGTATCCCATTCCCGTATTCCATTCCCGTATCCCATTCCCGTATCCCATTCCCGTATCCCATTCCCGTATCCCATTCCCGTATCCCATTCCCGTATCCCATTCCCGTATCCCATTCCCGTATCCCATTCCCGTATCCCATTCCCGTATCCCATTCCCGTATCCCATTCCCGTATCCCATTCCCGTATCCCATTCCCGTATCCCGTTCCAGTATCCCGTTCCAGTATCCCGTATCGCGTTCCCACTCCTGTCCCCGTTCCCGTATCCCGTTTCCGTATCTTGTTTCCGTATCCCATTCCCGTATCACGTTCCCGTATCACGTTCCTGTATCACGCTCCTGTATCCCGTTCCGGTATTCCGTTCCCGTATCCCGTTACCGTACCCCGTTCCCGTATCCCGTTCCCGTATCCTATTCCCGTATCACGTTCCCGTATCCCGTTCCCGTATCCGTTCCCGTATCCGTTCCCGTATCCCGTTCCCGTATCCCGTATCCCGTTCCCGTATCCCGTATCCCGTTCCCGTATGTCGTTTCCGTATCGCGTTCCCGTATCCCGTTCCCGTATCCCGCTCCCGTATCCCGCTCCCGTATCTCATTCCCGTATTTCGTACACCGTTCCAATATCTCCTTACCATATCTAGTTACCGTATCTCATTCCCGTATCCTGTTCCCGTATTTCGTTCCAGCATCCCTTTCTCGTACCCAGTTGCCGTATCTTGTTGGCGTATTTCGTTCCATATGTTCTTACCTTATCTCGGTCCCGTGTCGCAGTCTGCAAAAACATTTTAGCGGTTTGCATGCCTGAAATATGTCAACCGGCTTCAACAAAATCTCCCCGGGAGGGAGGTGCGACGTCAGCTAGTCATGCGCTCATTGATGAATTTGACTTCGGCAGTGTCAGTCTTGGGCAAACTTAAACGATGCTATTTTATTCGACGCAATTATTTCGCCACGTTAGCGTCGGTAATCGTTTACGTTTGACTTCAGCATAAGTTACCTATGAGCGATTTACATAATATTTTGGGTGGATATAGGTCAGCAAGAACGGTGCTATCCGTCAGTGTAAATTTGCCGGTCAAGTTTGTCCTCGTTTTGGGTGTTACGGCGGTGTGAAGGATTAAATTGTCCCAAAATATTGCATTTCAACTTCATTCCAAAATATTAGTCACTCAGCTTTGAGTAACACATATAATTTGAAGACGGTCGCTGCTCCTGCAAAATGATGCCCGGTTCAGCCGTCAAGTCGAACGGTGCACGTGGCACAACTTTGCACGTGGCACGCGCATCGCTCTGGACGACACTCTATACGCAAAGCCAATCGATTATCTATCACATAGTGTTGCTCACATATCGCTGCGACGCTCTGTTGCCGAGCAAGCGGCCGGGGAACCGCGCGAAACTTGCCCGTTTTTCGCGATTTCACAATGTCACGTTTCCCATGTTAAACGAATGGCGCACGCGCGCACGTGCCGACGCCGCACCGTCGGACGGATGGACACAAAAACTTGATACGACCTGTTGAATCACGGGACCCTTAAGTCCTGAAAAAATCAACCTCATAACTCATCAGACGGCTGCACAGGAACCGATTTAGGGCGTCACTCCGGCGGCGGCGGCGGCGGCGGTGGGTCATCTTTTAGGATTTATAATATAGGGACTAGATGGCCTTTATTGCGCGATGCGCAATTTATATAGCCAGCTTATTTATATATGTTAGCCGTTTCCAGTGTCTCGTATTCCGTATTCTGTATTCCGTATTCCGTATTCACTATTCCGTTTTCCGTATTCCGTATTCCGTATTCCGTATCTCGTATCTCGTATCTCGTATTCCGTATTCCGTATTCCGTATTCTGTATTCCGTATTCTGTATTACGTATTACGTATTACGTATTACGTATTACGTATTACGTATCCCGTTCCCGTATCCCGTATCCTGTTCCCGGTATCCCGTTCCCGGTATCCCGTTCCAGTATCCCGTTCCCGTATCCCGTTCCCGTATCCCGTTCCCGTACCCCGTTCCCGTATCCCGTTCCCGTATCCCGTTCCCGTATCCCGTTCCCGTATCCCGTTCCCGTATCCCGTTCCCGTATCCCGTCCCCATATCCCGTTCCCGTATCCCGTTCCCATATCCCGTTCCCGTATCCCGTTCCTGTATCCCGTTCCCGTATCCCGTTCCCGTATCCCGTTCCCGTATCCCGTTCCCGTATCCCGTTCCCGTATCCCGTTCCCGTATCCCGTTCCCGTATCCCGTTCCCGTATCTCGTTCCCGCATCCCGTTCCAGAATTCCGTTCCCGTATCCCGTTTCCGTATCCTGTTTACGTATACCAGGCCCGTATACCGTGTCTCGTTCTTGTAACCCGGTCCCGTATCCTGTTCCCGTATCCCGTTCCCGTATCCCGTATCCCGTTCCCGTATCTCGTTCCCGTATCCCGTTCCCGTATCCCGTTCCCGTATCCCGTTCCCGTATCCCGTTCCTGTATCCCGTTCCTGTATGCCGTTCCCGTATCCCGTTCCCGTATCCCGTTCCAGTATCCCGTTCCCGTTCCCGTATCACGTTCCCGTATCCCGTTCCCGTATCCCGTTCCCGTATCCCGTTCCCGTATCCCGTTCCCGTATCCCGTTCCCGTATCCCGTTCCCGTATCACGTTCCCGTATCCCGTTCCCGTATCCCGTTCCCGTATCCTGTTAACGTATCCCGTTGCCGTATCCCGTTACCGTATCCCGTTGCCGTATCCTGTTGCCGTATCCCGTTGCCGTATCCCGTTCCCGTATCCCGTTCCCGTATCCCGTTCCCGTATCCCGTTCCTGTATCTCATACCAGTATCCCGTACCAGTATCCCGTACCAGTATCTCGTACCAGTATCCCGTTCCCGTATCCCGTTCCCGTATCCAGTTCCCTTATCCCGTTCCCGTATCCTGTTCCTGTATCCTGTTCCCGTATCCTGTTCCCGTTTCCTGTTCCCGTATGCTGTTCCCGTATCCTGTTCTCGTATCCTGTTCTCGTATCCTGTTCCCGTATCCTGTTCCCGTATCCTGTTCCCGTATCCTGTTCCCGTATCCTGTTCCCGTATCCTGTTCCCGTATCCTGTTCCCGTTCCCCTATCTCGTTCCCGCATTGCGTTCCCGTATCCCCTTCCCGCATCCCGTTCCCGTATTCCGTTCCAATATCCCGTTCCCGTATCCCGTTCCCGTATCCCGTTCCCGTATCCCGTTCCCGTATCCCGTTCCCGTATCCCGTATCCCGTTCCCGTATCCCATTCCCGTATCCCGTTCCCGTATCCCGTTCCCGTATCCCGTTCCCGTTTCCCGTTCCCGTATCCCGTTTCCGTATTCTGATCCCGTATACCATATCCCGTTCCCGTATCACGTTTACCTTAATCAGCTCCCGTATCCAGTTACCGTATCCCGTTCCCGTATCCCGCTCCCGTATCTCATTCCCGTATCTCGTACACCGTTCCGATATCTCCTTACCATATCTAGTTCCCGTATCTCATTCCCGTATCCTGTTCCCGTATCTAGTTCCAGCATCCCTTTCTCGTACCCAGTTTCCGTATCTTGTTGCCGTATTTCGTTCCCATATCTTCTTACCGTATCTCGTTGCCGTATCGCAGTCTGCCAAAACATTCTAGCGGTTTAAATGCCTGAAATCTGTCAACCGACTTCAACAAAATATCCTCGCGAGGGAGGTGCGACGTCAGCTAGACATGCGCTCATGGATGAATTTGACTGAAGCAGTGTCAGTCTTGGGCAAAATTAAGCAATCGTAGTGTGTGGTAGGATGACATAATATACATGCATTATAAATGACTCATGATAATATGTTAGCGGAATATTAGGTACTCGCCAGTGCTCGCGGATCTTGGCATGTTAGCAGACCTACCTACCACGAGCAACGAGCCGGACGTTACGTTATTGCGAGCGGGCGGCGCCGCCGGCGCCAGACTACGCAAACCAACGAGCCGGACGTTATGTTATTGCGTGAGGGAGCTATCGCCGGCCGCCGGCCGGCGCCCGACTGGCGCATAGCGTCGGTAATCGTTTACGTTTGACTTCAGCAAAAGTTACCTATGAGCGATTAGCAAAATATTTTGGATGGATATAGGTCAGCAAGAACGGCGCTATCCGTCTGTGTAAATTTTCCGGTCAAGTTTATCCTCATTTTGGGTGTTACAGCGGTGTGAAGCATTAAATGGTCCAAAAATATTGCATTTCAACTTCAACGCCAAAATATTAGTCTCACAGCTTTGAGTAACACATATAATTTGAAGACGGTCACTGCGCCTGCAAAATGTTGCCCCGATCAGCGTTCTACGTCAAACAGTTTCCGAGCACTAATTGAAATCCTGAATAGGCCAATTTTATCATTAAAGTGGTCACAACTTTGCACGTGGCACGCGCATCGCTCTGGACGACACTCTATACGCAAGGCCAATCGATTATCTATCACATAGTGTTGCTCGCATACCGCTGCGACTCTCGGTTGCCGAGCAAGCGGCCGGGGAACCGGGCGAAACTTGCCCGTTTTTCGCGATTTCCGAATGACTCGTTTCCCATGTTAAACGAATGGCGCACGCGCGCACGCGCCGACGCCGCACCTTTGTTTTTTTGAAGCTGAAAATTTAATACGACCTGTTGAATCACGGGACCCAAAAGTTCTGAAAAAATCACCCTCATAACTCATCAGACGGCTGCACAGAAACCGATTTAGGGCGTCACCCCGGCGGCGGCGGCGGCGGCGGCGGGTCATCTTTTAGGATTTATAATATAGGGATAGGGATAGGGACTAGAGGGCCTTTATTGCGCGATGCGCAATTTATATAGCCAGCTTATGTATATATGCTAGCCGTTTCTAGTGTCCCGTATTCCGTATTCCGTATTCATGATTCCGTATTCCGTATTCCGTATCTCGTATTCCGTATTCCATATTCCGTATTCCGTATTCCGTATTCCGTATTCCGTATTACGTATTCCGTATTACGTATCCCGTTTCCGTATCCCGTATTCCGTATCCCGTTCCCGTATCACGTTCCCGTATCGCGTTCCCGTATCCCGTTCCCGTATCCCGTTCCCGTATCCCGTATCCCGTTCCCGTATCCCGTTCCCGTATCCCGTTCCCGCATCCCTTTCCCGTATCCCGTTCCCGTATCCCGTTCCCGTATCCCGTTATCGTATCCCGTTATCGTATCCCGTTCCCGTATCCCGTTCCCGTATCCCGTTCTCGTATTCCGTTCACGTATCCCGTTCCCGTATCCCGTTTCCCCGTTCCCGTATCCCGATACCGTATCCCGTTCCCGTATCCCGTTCCCGTATCCCGTATCCCGTTCCCGTATCCCGTTCCCGTGTCCCGTTCCAGTATCCCGTTCCTGTATCCCGTTCCCGTATCCCGTTCCCGTATCCCGTTCCCGTATCCCGTTCCCGTATCCCGTTCCCGTATCCCGTTCCCGTATCCCCTTCCCGTATCCCGTTCCCGTATCCCGTACCCGTATCCCGTATCCCGTTCCCGTATCCCGTTCCCGTATCCCGTTCCCGTATCCTGTTCCCGTATCCCTTTCCCGTATCCCGTTCCCGTATCCCGTTCCCCGTTCCCGTATCCCGTTCACGTATCCCGTTCCCGTATCCCGTTCCCGTATCCCGTTCCCGTATCCCGTATGCCGTTCACCGTATCCCGTTCCCGTTCCTGTTTTCCGTTCCCGTATCCCGTTCCCGTATCCCGTTCCGGTATCCCGTTCTCGTATCCCGTTCCCGTATCCAATTCCCACATCCCGTTCCTGTATCCCGTTCCTGTATCCCGTTTCCGTATCCTGCATCCCGTATCCCGTTCCCGTATCCCGTTACCGTATCCCGTTCCCGTATCCCGTTCCCGTATTCCGTTCCCGTATCCCGTGTCCGTATCCCGTGCCCGTATCCCGTGCTCGTATCCCGTGCCCGTATCCCGTGCCCGTATCCCGTGCCCGTATCCCGTGCCCGTATCCCGTGCCCGTATCCCGTGCCCGTATCCCGTGCCCGTATCCCGTGCCCGTATCCCTTGCCCCTATCCCGTGCCCGTATCCCGTGCCCGTATCCCGTGCCCGTATCCCGTGCCCGTATCCCGTGCCCGTATCCCGTGCCCGTATCCCGTGCCCGTATCCCGTGCCTGTATCCCGTGCCCATATCCCGTGCCCGTATCCCGCTCCCGTAACCCGTTCCCGTATCCTGTATCCCGTTCCCGTATCCCGTTCATGTATCCCGTTCCCGTATCCAGTTCCCGTATCCCGTTCCCGTATCCCGTTTCCGTATGTATTCCGTTACCCTATCCCGGTCCCGTATCCCGTTCCCGTATCCCGTTTTCGTATCCCGTTCCCGTATTCCGTTCCCGTATTCCGTTCCCGTATTCCGTTCTCGTATTCCGTTCCCGTATTCCGTTCCCGTATTCCGTTCCCGTATCCCGTTCCCGTATCCCATATCATGTTCCTGTATCCCATTCTCGTATCCCATTCCCGTATCCCATTCCCGTATCCCATTCCCGTATCCCATTCCCGTATTCCATTCCCGTATCCCATTCCCGTATCCCATTCCCGTATCCTATTCCCGTATCCCATTCCCGTATCCCATTCCCGTATCTCATTCCCGTATCCCATTCCCGTGTCCCATTCCCGTATCCCATTCCCGTATCCCATTCCCGTATCCCATTCCCGTATCCCATTCCCGTATCCCATTCCCGTATCTCATTCCCGTATCTCATTCCCGTATCCCATTCCCGTATCCCATTCCCGTATCCCATTCCCGTATCCCATTCCCGTATCCCATTCCCGTATCCCATTCCCGTATCCCATTCCCGTATCCCATTCCCGTATCCCATTCCCGTATCACATTCCCGTATCCCATTCCCGTATCCCATTCCCGTATCCCATTCCCGTATCCCATTCCCGTATCCCATTCCCGTATCCCATTCCCGTATCACATTCCCGTATCCCATTCCCGTAACCCATTCCCGTATCCCATTCCCGTATCCCATTCCCGTATCCCATTCCCGTATCCCGTTCCAGTATCCCGTTCCAGTATCCCGTATCGCGTTCCCACTCCTGTCCCCGTTCCCGTATCCCGTTTCCGTATCTTGTTTCCGTATCCCATTCCCGTATCACGTTCCCGTATCACGTTCCTGTATCACGCTCCTGTATCCCGTTCCCGTATTCCGTTCCCGTATCCCGTTACCGTACCCCGTTCCCGTATCCCGTTCCCGTATCCTATTCCCGTATCCCGTTCCCGTATCCCGTTCCCGTATCCGTTCCCGTATCCGTTCCCGTATCCCGTTCCCGTATCCCGTATCCCGTTCCCGTATGTCGTTTCCGTATCGCGTTCCCGTATCCCGTTCCCGTATCCCGCTCCCGTATCCCGCTCCCGTATCTCATTCCCGTATTTCGTACACCGTTCCAATATCTCCTTACCATATCTAGTTACCGTATCTCATTCCCGTATCCTGTTCCCGTATTTCGTTCCAGCATCCCTTTCTCGTACCCAGTTGCCGTATCTTGTTGGCGTATTTCGTTCCATATGTTCTTACCTTATCTCGGTCCCGTGTCGCAGTCTGCAAAAACATTTTAGCGGTTTGCATGCCTGAAATATGTCAACCGGCTTCAACAAAACCTCCCCGGGAGGGAGGTGCGACGTCAGCTAGTCATGCGCTCATTGATGAATTTGACTGCGGCAGTGTCAGTCTTGGGCAAACTTAAACGATGCTATTTTATTCGACGCAATTATTTCGCCACGTTAGCGTCGGTAATCGTTTACGTTTGACTTCAGCATAAGTTACCTATGAGCGATTTACATAATATTTTGGGTGGATATAGGTCAGCAAGAACGGTGCTATCCGTCAGTGTAAATTTGCCGGTCAAGTTTGTCCTCGTTTTGGGTGTTACGGCGGTGTGAAGGATTAAATTGTCCCAAAATATTGCATTTCAACTTCATTCCAAAATATTAGTCACACAGCTTTGAGTAACACCTATAATTTGAAGACGGTCGCTGCGCCTGCAAAATGATGCCCGGTTCAGCCTTCAAGTCGAACGGTGCACGTGGCACAACTTTGCACGTGGCACGCGCATCGCTCTGGACGATACTCTATACGCAAAGCCAATCGATTATCTATCACATAGTGTTGCTTGCATATTGCTGCGACTCTCGGTTGCCGAGCAAGCGGCCGGGGAACCGGGCGAAACTTGCCCGTTTTTCGCGATTTCACAATGTCGCGTTTCCCATGTTAAACGAATGGCGCACGCGCGCACGTGCCGCCGCCGCACCGTCGGTCGGATCAACACCAAAACTTGATACGACCTGTTGAATCACGGGACCCTTAAGTCCTGAAAAAATCAACCTCATAACTCATCAGACGGCTGCACAGGAACCGATTTAGGGCGTCACTCCGGCGGCGGCGGCGGCGGCGGCGGGTCATCTTCTAGGATTTACTAGATGGCCTTTTTTGCGCGATGCGCAATTTATATAGCCAGCTAATTTATATATGCTAGCCGTTTCCCGTATCTCGTATTCCGTATTCAGTATTCGATATTCCGTATTCCTTATTCCGTATTCCGTATTCCGTATTCCGTAGCCGTATGTCCTATTCCGTATCCCGTTCCCGTTCTTGTATCCCGTTCCCGTCTCTCGTTCCCGTATCCTGTCCCCGTATCCCGTTCCCGTATCCCGTTCCCGTATCCCGTTACCGTATCCCGTTACCGTATCCCGTTACCGTATCCCGTTACCGTATCCCGTTACCGTATCTCGTTCCCGTATCCCGTTCCCGTATCCTGTTCCCGTATCCCGTTCCCGTTTCCCGTTCCCGTATCTGGTTCCCGTATCCGGTTCCCGTATCCGGTTCCCGTATCCGGTTCCCGTATCCGGTTCCCGTATCCCGTTCCCGTATCCGTTCCCGTATCCCGTTCCCGTATCCCGTTCCCGTATCCCGTTCCCGTATCATGCAACTGTATCCCGTTCTTGTATCCCGTTCCCGTATCCCGTTCCCGTATCCCGTTCCCGTATCCCGTATCCCGTTTCCGTATCCCGTTCCCGTATCCCGTTTCCGTATCTCTGTACCCTATCCCGTTCCTGCATCCCGTTCCCGTATCCCGTTCCCCTATCTCGTTCTCGTTTCCAGTTCCCGTATTCCGTTCCCGCATTCCGTTCTCGTATTCCGTTCCCGTATTCCGTTCCCGTATTCTGTTCCCGTATTCTGTTCCCGTAACTCGTTCCCGTATCCCGTTCCCGTATCCCATATCATGTTCCCGTATCCCATTCCCGTATCCCATTCCCGTGTCCCATTCCCGTATCCCATTCCCGTATCCCATTCCCGTATCCCATTCCCGTATCCCATTCCCGTATCCCATTCCCGTATCCCATTCCCGTATCCCATTCCCGTATCCCATTCCCGTATCCCATTCCCGTATCCGATTCCCGTATCCCATTCCCGTATCCCATTCCCGTATCCCATTCCCGTATCCCATTCCCGTATCCCGTTACCGTATCCCTTTCCCGTATCTCGTTCCCGTATCCCGTTCCCGTATCCTGTTCCCGTATCCCGTTCCCGTTTCCCGTTCCCGTATCTGGTTCCCGTATCCGTTTCCCGTATCCGGTTCCCGTATCCGGTTTCCGTATCCGGTTCCCGTATCCGGTTCCCGTATCCGGTTCCCGTATCCGGTTCCCGTATCCGGTTCCCGTATCCGGTTCCCGTATCCGGTTCCCGTATCCCGTTCCCGTATTCCGTTCCCGTATCCCGTTCCCGTATCCCGTTCCCGTATACCGTTCCCTTATCCCGTTCCCGTATCCCGTTCCTGTATCCCGTTCCTGTATCCCGTTCCTGTATCCCGTTCCTTATCCCGTCCCAGTATCCCGTATCCCGTTCCCGTATCCCGTATACCGTTACCGTATCCCTTAATCAGTTCCCGTATCCAGTTTCCGTATCACGTTCCCGTAACCCGTTCCCGTATCCCGTGCCCGTATCCCGTTCCCGTATCTCGTTTCCGTATCTCGTTTCCGTATTCTGTTCCCGTACCCGTTCCCGTATCCCATCCCCTTATCCCATTCCCGTATCCCATTCCCGTATACCGTTCCCGTATCCCGTTCCCGTATCCCGTTCCCGTATCCCGTTCCGTATCCCGTATCCCGTTCCCGTATCCCGTATCCCGTTCCCGTATCCCGTATCCCGTTCCCGTATCCCGTTCCCGTATCCTGTTCCCGTATCCCGTTCCCGTATCCCGTTCCCGTATCCCGTTCCCATATCCCGTTCCTGTATCCCGTTCCCGTATCCCGTTCCCGCTCCAGTTCCCGTTCCCGTATCCCGTTTCCGTATCCTCTTTCGTATCCCGTTTCCGTATCCCGTTTCCGTATCCCGTTTCCGTATCCCGTTTCCGTATCCTGTTTCGGTATCCCGTTTCCGTATCCCGTTTCCGTATCCCGTTTCCGTATCCCGTTTCCGTATCCCGTTTCCGTATCCCGTTTCCGTATCCCGTTTCCGTATCCCGTTTCCGTATCCCGTTTCCGTATCCCGTTTTCGTATCCCGTTCCCGTATCCCTCTTCCGTATCCCACTCCCGTATCTCATTCCCGTATCTTGTACACCGTCCCTATATCTCCTTACCATATAGACTTTCCCAGTTCCTGTATCCTGTTCCCGAATCTCGTTCCGTATCCCGTACCTAAATCCCGTACCTGTATCCCGTACCTGTATCTCGTTCCCGTATCCCGTATCCCCCTTCCATATCCCGTTCCGGTATCGTGTTCCGGTATCCTGTTCCGGTATCCTGTTCCGGTATCCTGTTCCGGTATCCTGTTCCGGTATCCTGCTCCGGTATCCCTTTCCCGTATTCCATTCCCGTATCCCGTTCCTGTATCCCGTATCCAGTTCCCGTATCCAGTTCCCGTGTCCCGTATCCCGTTCCCTTATCCCGTTCCCGTATCCCGTTCCCGTATCCCGTTCCCGTATCCCGTTCCCCTAACCCGTTCCCGTATCCCGTTCCCATATCCCGTTCCCGTATCCCGTTCCCGTATACCGTTCTCGTATCCAATTCCCGTATCCTGATCCCGTATCCCGTTCCCGTATCCCGTTCCCGTATCCCGTTCCCGTATCCCTTTTCCGTATCCCGTTCCCGTATCCCGTTCCCGGATCCCGTTCCCGGATCCCGTTCCCGGATCCCGTTCCCGTATACCGCTCCCGTACCTCGTTCCCTATCCTGTTCCCGTATCGCGTTCCAGTATACCGTTCCGTATCCCGTTCCCGTATCCCGTTCCCGTATCCCGTTCCCGTATCCCGTTCCCGTATCCCGTTCCCGTATCCCGTTCCCGTATCCCGTTCCCGTATCCCGTTCCCGTATCCGTTCCAGTATCCGTTCCCGTTTCCCGTTCCCATATCCCGTATCCCGTTCCCGTATCCCGTTCCCGTAACCGTTCCCGTATCCGTTCCCGTATCAGTTTCCGTATCCGTTCCCGTAACCGTTCCCGTATCCGTTCCCGTATCCGTTCCCGTATCCGTTCCCGTATCCGTTCCCGTATCCGTTCCCGTATCCGTTCCCGTATTCGTTCCCGTATACGTTCCCGTATCCGTTCCCGTATCCGTTCCCGTATCCGTTCCCGTATCCGTTCCCGTATCCGTTCCCGTATCCGTTCCCGTATCCCATATCCTGCTCCCGTATCCCATTCCCGTATACCGTTGCCGTATCCCGTTCCAATATCCCGTATCGCGCTCCCACTCCAGTCCCCGTTCCCGTATCCCGTTTCCGTATCTTGTTTCTGTATTCTATTCCCGTATCACGTTCCCGTATCACGTTCCTGTATCACGTTCCCGTATCACGTTCTCGTATCCCGTTCCCGTATCCCGTTCCCGTATCCCGTTCCCGTATCCCGCTCCCGTATCTTATTCCCGTATCTAGTACACCGTTCCGATATCTCCTTACCATATCTAGTTGCCGCATCTTATTCCCGTATCCTGTTCCTGTATCTCGTCCCAGCATCCCTTTCCCGTACCCAGTTTCCGTATCTTGTTGCCGTATTTCGTTCCGATATCTTCTTACCGTATCTCGTTCCCGTGGCGCAGTCTCTGCCAAAACATTTTAGCGGTTTATATGCCTGAAAGATGTCAACCGGCTTCAACAAAATCTCCCCGGGAGGGAGGTGCGACGTCTGCTAGTCATGCGCTCATTGATGAATTTGACTTCGGCAGTGTCAGTCTTGGGCAAACTTAAACGATGCTATTTTATTCGACGCAATTATTTCGCCACGTTAGCGTCGGTAATCGTTTACGTTTGACTTCAGCATAAGTTACCTATGAGCGATTTACATAATATTTTGGGTGGATATAGGTCAGCAAGAACGGTGCTATCCGTCAGTGTAAATTTGCCGGTCAAGTTTGTCCTCGTTTTGGGTGTTACGGCGGTGTGAAGGATTAAATTGTCCCAAAATATTGCATTTCAACTTCATTCCAAAATATTAGTCACTCAGCTTTGAGTAACACATATAATTTGAAGACGGTCGCTGCTCCTGCAAAATGATGCCCGGTTCAGCCGTCAAGTCGAACGGTGCACGTGGCACAACTTTGCACGTGGCACGCGCATCGCTCTGGACGACACTCTATACGCAAAGCCAATCGATTATCTATCACATAGTGTTGCTCACATATCGCTGCGACGCTCTGTTGCCGAGCAAGCGGCCGGGGAACCGCGCGAAACTTGCCCGTTTTTCGCGATTTCACAATGTCGCGTTTCCCATGTTAAACGAATGGCGCACGCGCGCACGTGCCGACGCCGCACCGTCGGACGGATGGACACAAAAACTTGATACGACCTGTTGAATCACGGGACCCTTAAGTCCTGAAAAAATCAACCTCATAACTCATCAGACGGCTGCACAGGAACCGATTTAGGGCGTCACTCCGGCGGCGGCGGCGGCGGCGGTGGGTCATCTTTTAGGATTTATAATATAGGGACTAGATGGCCTTTATTGCGCGATGCGCAATTTATATAGCCAGCTTATTTATATATGTTAGCCGTTTCCAGTGTCTCGTATTCCGTATTCTGTATTCCGTATTCCGTATTCACTATTCCGTTTTCCGTATTCCGTATTCCGTATTCCGTATCTCGTATCTCGTATCTCGTATTCCGTATTCCGTATTCCGTATTCTGTATTCCGTATTCTGCATTACGTATTACGTATTACGTATTACGTATTACGTATTACGTATCCCGTTCCCGTATCCCGTATCCTGTTCCCGGTATCCCGTTCCCGGTATCCCGTTCCAGTATCCCGTTCCCGTATCCCGTTCCCGTATCCCGTTCCCGTACCCCGTTCCCGTATCCCGTTCCCGTATCCCGTTCCCGTATCCCGTTCCCGTATCCCGTTCCCGCATCCCGTTCCCGTATCCCGTCCCCATATCCCGTTCCCGTATCCCGTTCCCATATCCCGTTCCCGTATCCCGTTCCTGTATCCCGTTCCCGTATCCCGTTCCCGTATCCCGTTCCCGTATCCCGTTCCCGTATCCCGTTCCCGTATCCCGTTCCCGTATCCCGTTCCCGTATCCCGTTCCCGTATCTCGTTCCCGCATCCCGTTCCAGAATTCCGTTCCCGTATCCCGTTTCCGTATCCTGTTTACGTATACCAGGCCCGTATACCGTGTCTCGTTCTTGTAACCCGGTCCCGTATCCTGTTCCCGTATCCCGTTCCCGTATCCCGTATCCCGTTCCCGTATCTCGTTCCCGTATCCCGTTCCCGTATCCCGTTCCCGTATCCCGTTCCCGTATCCCGTTCCTGTATCCCGTTCTTGTATGCCGTTCCCGTATCCCGTTCTCGTATCCCGTTCCAGTATCCCGTTCCCGTTCCCGTATCACGTTCCCGTATCCCGTTCCCGTATCCCGTTCCCGTATCCCGTTCCCGTATCCCGTTCCCGTATCCCGTTCCCGTATCCCGTTCCCGTATCACGTTCCCGTATCCCGTTCCCGTATCCCGTTCCCGTATCCCGTTCCCGTATCCTGTTAACGTATCCCGTTGCCGTATCCCGTTACCGTATCCCGTTGCCGTATCCTGTTGCCGTATCCCGTTGCCGTATCCCGTTCCCGTATCCCGTTCCCGTATCCCGTTCCCGTATCCCGTTCCTGTATCTCATACCAGTATCCCGTACCAGTATCCCGTACCAGTATCTCGTACCAGTATCCCGTTCCCGTATCCCGTTCCCGTATCCAGTTCCCTTATCCCGTTCCCGTATCCTGTTCCTGTATCCTGTTCCCGTATCCTGTTCCCGTTTCCTGTTCCCGTATGCTGTTCCCGTATCCTGTTCTCGTATCCTGTTCTCGTATCCTGTTCCCGTATCCTGTTCCCGTATCCTGTTCCCGTATCCTGTTCCCGTATCCTGTTCCCGTATCCTGTTCCCGTATCCTGTTCCCGTTCCCCTATCTCGTTCCCGCATTGCGTTCCCGTATCCCCTTCCCGCATCCCGTTCCCGTATTCCGTTCCAATATCCCGTTCCCGTATCCCGTTCCCGTATCCCGTTCCCGTATCCCGTTCCCGTATCCCGTTCCCGTATCCCGTATCCCGTTCCCGTATCCCATTCCCGTATCCCGTTCCCGTATCCCGTTCCCGTATCCCGTTCCCGTTTCCCGTTCCCGTATCCCGTTTCCGTATTCTGATCCCGTATACCATATCCCGTTCCCGTATCACGTTTACCTTAATCAGCTCCCGTATCCAGTTACCGTATCCCGTTCCCGTATCCCGCTCCCGTATCTCATTCCCGTATCTCGTACACCGTTCCGATATCTCCTTACCATATCTAGTTCCCGTATCTCATTCCCGTATCCTGTTCCCGTATCTAGTTCCAGCATCCCTTTCTCGTACCCAGTTTCCGTATCTTGTTGCCGTATTTCGTTCCCATATCTTCTTACCGTATCTCGTTGCCGTATCGCAGTCTGCCAAAACATTCTAGCGGTTTAAATGCCTGAAATCTGTCAACCGACTTCAACAAAATATCCTCGCGAGGGAGGTGCGACGTCAGCTAGACATGCGCTCATGGATGAATTTGACTGAAGCAGTGTCAGTCTTGGGCAAAATTAAGCAATCGTAGTGTGTGGTAGGATGACATAATATACATGCATTATAATTGACTCATGATGATATGTTAGCGGAATATTAGGTACTCGCCAGTGCTCGCGGATCTTGGCATGTTAGCAGACCTACCTACCACGAGCAACGAGCCGGACGTTACGTTATTGCGAGCGGGCGGCGCCGCCGGCGCCAGACTACGCAAGCCAACGAGCCGGACGTTATGTTATTGCGTGAGGGAGCTATCGCCGGCCGCCGGCCGGCGCCCGACTGGCGCATAGCGTCGGTAATCGTTTACGTTTGACTTCAGCAAAAGTTACCTATGAGCGATTAGCAAAATATTTTGGATGGATATAGGTCAGCAAGAACGGCGCTATCCGTCTGTGTAAATTTTCCGGTCAAGTTTGTCCTCATTTTGGGTGTTACAGCGGTGTGAAGCATTAAATGGTCCAAATATATTGCATTTCAACTTCAACGCCAAAATATTAGTCTCACAGCTTTGAGTAACACATATAATTTGAAGACGGTCACTGCGCCTGCAAAATGTTGCCCCGATCAGCGTTCTACGTCAAACAGTTTCCGAGCACTAATTGAAATCCTGAATAGGCCAATTTTATCATTAAAGTGGTCACAACTTTGCACGTGGCACGCGCATCGCTCTGGACGACACTCTATACGCAAGGGCAATCGATTATCTATCACATAGTGTTGCTCGCATACCGCTGCGACTCTCGGTTGCCGAGCAAGCGGCCGGGGAACCGGGCGAAACTTGCCCGTTTTTCGCGATTTCCGAATGACTCGTTTCCCATGTTAAACGAATGGCGCACGCGCGCACGCGCCGACGCCGCACCTTTGTTTTTTTGAAGCTGAAAATTTAATACGACCTGTTGAATCACGGGACCCAAAAGTTCTGAAAAAATCACCCTCATAACTCATCAGACGGCTGCACAGAAACCGATTTAGGGCGTCACCCCGGCGGCGGCGGCGGCGGCGGCGGCGGGTCATCTTTTAGGATTTATAATATAGGGACTAGATGGCCTTTATTGCGCGATGCGCAATTTATATAGCCAGCTAAATTATATATGCTAGCCGTTTCCCGTATCTCGTATTCCGTATTCAGTATTCGGTATTCCTTATTCCTTATTCCGTATTCCGTATTCCGTAGTCCGTAGTCCGTATGTCGTATTCCGTACCCCGTTCCCGTTCTTGTATCCCGTTCCCGTCTCCCGTTCCCGTATCCTGTTCCCGTATCCCGTTACCGTATCCCGTTACCGTATCCCGTTACCGTATCCCGTTACCGTATCCCGTTACCGTATCCCGTTACCGTATCCCGTTACCGTATCCCGTTACCGTATCCCGTTACCGTATCCCGTTACCGTATCCCGTTACCGTATCCCGTTACCGTATCCCGTTACCGTATCCCGTTACCGTATCCCGTTACCGTATCCTGTTCCCTTATCCCGTTCCCGTATCCGGTTCCCGTATATGGTTCCCGTATCTGGTTCCCGTATCCGGTTCCCGTATCCCGTTCCCGTATCCCGTTCCCGTATCCCGTTCCCGTATCCCGTTCCATTATCCCGTTCCAGTATCCCGTTCTCGTTCGCGTATCCCGTTCCCGTATCCCGTTCCCGTATCCCGTATCCCGTTCCCGTATCCCGTTCCCGTATCCCGTTCGCGTATCCCGATCCCGTTCCCGTATCCTATTCCCGTAAACCGTATCCCGTATCCCGTTCCCGTATCCCGTTCCCGTATCCTGTTCCCGTATCCCGTTCCCGTATCCCGTTCCCGTATCCCGTTCCCGTATCCCGTTCCCGTATCCAGTTCCCGTATCCCGTTCCCGTATCCCGTTCCCGTATCCCGTTCCCGTATCCCGTTCCCGCATCCCGTTCCCGTATCCCGTTCCCGTATCCCGATCCCGTATCCCGATCACGTTCCCGTATCATACAACTGTATCCCTTTCTCTTATCCCGTTCCCGTATCCCGTTCCCGTATCCCGTTCCCATATCCCGTTCCCGTATCCTGTTCCCGTATCCTATTCCCGTATCCCGTTCCCGTATCCCGTTCCCGTATCCCGTTCCCGTATCCCGTTCCCGTATCCCGTATCCCGTTCCCGTATCGCGTTCCCGTATACCGTTCCGTATCCCATTCCCGTATTCCGTATCCCGTTCCCGTATCCCGTTCCCGTATCCAGTGCCCGTATCCCGTTCCCGTATCCCGTTCCCGTATCCCGTTCCAGTATCCCGTTCCCGTATCCCGTTCCCGTATCCCGTTCCCGTATCCCGTTCCCGTATCCCGTTCCCGTATCCCGTTCCTGTATCCCGTTCCCGTATCCCGTTCCCGTATCCCGTTTCCGTATCCATTTACCCTATCCCGTTCCCGCATCCCGTTCCCGTATCCCGTTCCCCTATCTCGTTCTCGTATCCAGTTCCCGTATTCCGTTCCCGTATTCCGTTCCCGTATTCCGTTCCCGTATTCCGTTCCCGTATTCTGTTCCCGTATCCCGTTCCCGTATCCCATATCATGTTCCCGTATCCCATTCCCGTATCCCATTCCCGTATCCCATTCCCGTATCCCATTTCCGTATCCCATTCCCGTATCCCATTCCCGTATCCCATTCCTGTATCCCATTCCCGTATCCCATTCCCGTATCCCATTCCCGTACCCGTTGCCGTATCCCATTCCTGTATCCCGTTGCCGTATCCCGTTCCAGTATCCCGTATCGGGCTCCCACTCCAGTCCCCGTTCTCGTATCCCGTTTCCGTATCTTGTTTCCGTATCCCATTCCCGTATCACGTTCCCGTATCACGTTCCTGTATCCCGTTCCCGTATCCCGTTCCCGTATCCCGTTCCCGTATCTCGTTCCCGTATCCCGTTCCCGTATCCCGTTCCCGTATCCCGTTCCCGTAGCCCGTTCCCGTAGCCCGTTCCCGTGACCCGTTCCCGTATGCCGCTCCCGTATCTTATTCCCGTATCTAGTACACCGTTCCGATATCTCCTTACCATATCTAGTTACCGTATCTCATTCCCGTATCGTGTTCTCGTATCTCGTTCCAGCATCCCTTTCCGTACCCAGTTCCGTATCTTGTTGCCGTATTTCGTTCCCATATCTTCTTACCGTATCTCGTTCCCGTGTCGCAGTCTCTGCCAAAACATTTTAGCGGTTTACATGCCTGACATATGTCAACCGGCTTCAACAAAATCTCCCCGGGAGGGAGGTGCGACGTCTGCTAGTCATGCGCTCATTGATGAATTTGGCTGCGGCAGTGTCAGTCTTGGGCAAACTTAAACGACGCTATTTTATTCGACGCAATTATTTTGCAACGTTAGCGTCGGTAATCGTTTACGTTTGACTTCAGCATAAGTTCCCTATCAGCGATTTACAGAATATTTTGGGTGAATATAGGTCAGCAAGAACAGTGCTATCCGTCTGTGTAAATTTGCCGGTCAAGTTTGTCCTCGTTTTGGGTGTTACGGCGGTGTGAAGGATTGCATTGTCCAAAAATATTGCATTTCAACTTCAACTCCAAAATATTAGTCACACAGCTTTGAGCAACACATCTAATTTGAAGACGGTCGCTGCGCCTGCAAAATGGTGCCCGGTTCAGCCTTCTACGTCGAACGGTTTCCGAGCACCAATTGTAATCCTGAATATGCCAATTTTATCATGAAAGTGGTCACACCTTTGCACGTGGCACGCGCATCGCTCTGGCCCACATCCTATACGCAAGGCCAATCCATTATCTATCACATAGTGTTGCTCGCATATCGCTGCGATTCTCGGTTGCCGAGCAAGCGGCCGGGGAACCGGGCGAAACTTGCCCGATTTTCGCGATTTCACAATGTCGCGTTTCCCATGTTAAACGAATGGCGCACGCGCGCACGTGCCGACACCGCACCGTCGGTCGGATCATCACCAAAACTTGATACGACCTGTTGAATCACGGGACCCAAAAGTCCTGAAAAATCCTCCTCATAACTCATCAGACGACTGCACAGGAACCGATTTAGGGCGTCACTCCGGCGGCGGCGGCGGCGGCGGCGGCGGGTCATCTTTTAGGATTTATAATATAGGGATAGGGACTAGAGGGCCTTTATTGCGCGATGCGCAATTTATATAGCCAGCTTATGTATATATGCTAGCCGTTTCTAGTGTCCCGTATTCCGTATTCCGTATTCATGATTCCGTATTCCGTATTCCGTATCTCGTATTCCGTATTCCATATTCCGTATTCCGTATTCCGTATTCCGTATTCCGTATTACGTATTCCGTATTACGTATCCCGTTTCCGTATCCCGTATTCCGTATCCCGTTCCCGTATCACGTTCCCGTATCGCGTTCCCGTATCCCGTTCCCGTATCCCGTTCCCGTATCCCGTATCCCGTTCCCGTATCCCGTTCCCGTATCCCGTTCCCGTATCCCTTTCCCGTATCCCGTTCCCGTATCCCGTTCCCGTATCCCGTTATCGTATCCCGTTCCCGTATCCCGTTCCCGTATCCCGTTCTCGTATTCCGTTCACGTATCCCGTTCCCGTATCCCGTTTCCCCGTTCCCGTATCCCGATACCGTATCCCGTTCCCGTATCCCGTTCCCGTATCCCGTATCCCGTTCCCGTATCCCGTTCCCGTGTCCCGTTCCAGTATCCCGTTCCTGTATCCCGTTCCCGTATCCCGTTCCCGTATCCCGTTCCCGTATCCCGTTCCCGTATCCCGTTCCCGTATCCCGTTCCCGTATCCCGTTCCCGTATCCCCTTCCCGTATCCCGTTCCCGTATCCCGTACCCGTATCCCGTATCCCGTTCCCGTATCCCATTCCCGTATCCCGTTCCCGTATCCCGTTCCCGTATCCCTTTCCCGTATCCCGTTCCCGTATCCCGTTCCCCGTTCCCGTATCCCGTTCACGTATCCCGTTCCCGTATCCCGTTCCCGTATCCCGTTCCCGTATCCCGTATGCCGTTCACCGTATCCCGTTCCCGTTCCTGTTTTCCGTTCCCGTATCCCGTTCCCGTATCCCGTTCCGGTATCCCGTTCTCGTATCCCGTTCCCGTATCCAATTCCCACATCCCGTTCCTGTATCCCGTTCCTGTATCCCGTTTCCGTATCCTGCATCCCGTATCCCGTTCCCGTATCCCGTTACCGTATCCCGTTACCGTATCCCGTTCCCGTATCCCGTTCCCGTATTCCGTTCCCGTATCCCGTGTCCGTATCCCGTGCCCGTATCCCGTGCTCGTGTCCCGTGCCCGTATCCCGTGCCCGTATCCCGTGCCCGTATCCCGTGCCCGTATCCCGTGCCCGTATCCCGTGCCCGTATCCCGTGCCCGTATCCCGTGCCCGTATCCCTTGCCCCTATCCCGTGCCCGTATCCCGTGCCCGTATCCCGTGCCCGTATCCCGTGCCCGTATCCCGTGCCCGTATCCCGTGCCTGTATCCCGTGCCCGTATCCCGTGCCCGTATCCCGCTCCCGTAACCCGTTCCCGTATCCTGTATCCCGTTCCCGTATCCCGTTCATGTATCCCGTTCCCGTATCCAGTTCCCGTATCCCGTTCCCGTATCCCGTTTCCGTATGTATTCCGTTACCCTATCCCGGTCCCGTATCCCGTTCCCGTATCCCGTTTTCGTATCCCGTTCCCGTATTCCGTTCCCGTATTCCGTTCCCGTATTCCGTTCTCGTATTCCGTTCCCGTATTCCGTTCCCGTATTCCGTTCCCGTATCCCGTTCCCGTATCCCATATCATGTTCCTGTATCCCATTCTCGTATCCCATTCCCGTATCCCATTCCCGTATCCCATTCCCGTATTCCATTCCCGTATCCCATTCCCGTATCCCATTCCCGTATCCCATTCCCGCATCCCATTCCCGTATCCCATTCCCGTATCCCATTCCCGTATCCCATTCCCGTGTCCCATTCCCGTATCCCATTCCCGTATCCCATTCCCGTATCCCATTCCCGTATCCCATTCCCGTATCCCATTCCCGTATCTCATTCCCGTATCTCATTCCCGTATCTCATTCCCGTATCCCATTCCCGTATCCCATTCCCGTATCCCATTCCCGTATCCCATTCCCGTATCCCATTCCCGTATCCCATTCCCGTATCCCATTCCCGTATCCCATTCCCGTATCACATTCCCGTATCACATTCCCGTATCCCATTCCCGTATCCCATTCCCGTATCCCATTCCCGTATCCCATTCCCGTATCCCATTCCCGTATCTCATTCCCGTATCCCATTCCCGTATCCCATTCCCGTATCCCATTCCCGTATCCCATTCCCGTATCCCATTCCCGTATCCCGTTCCAGTATCCCGTTCCAGTATCCCGTATCGCGTTCCCACTCCTGTCCCCGTTCCCGTATCCCGTTTCCGTATCTTGTTTCCGTATCCCATTCCCGTATCACGTTCCCGTATCACGTTCCTGTATCACGCTCCCGTATCCCGTTCCCGTATTCCGTTCCCGTATCCCGTTACCGTACCCCGTTCCCGTATCCCGTTCCCGTATCCTATTCCCGTATCCCGTTCCCGTATCCCGTTCCCGTATCCGTTCCCGTATCCGTTCCCGTATCCCGTTCCCGTATCCCGTATCCCGTTCCCGTATGTCGTTTCCGTATCGCGTTCCCGTATCCCGTTCCCGTATCCCGCTCCCGTATCCCGCTCCCGTATCTCATTCCCGTATTTCGTACACCGTTCCAATATCTCCTTACCATATCTAGTTACCGTATCTCATTCCCGTATCCTGTTCCCGTATTTCGTTCCAGCATCCCTTTCTCGTACCCAGTTGCCGTATCTTGTTGGCGTATTTCGTTCCATATGTTCTTACCTTATCTCGGTCCCGTGTCGCAGTCTGCAAAAACATTTTAGCGGTTTGCATGCCTGAAATATGTCAACCGGCTTCAACAAAATCTCCCCGGGAGGGAGGTGCGACGTCAGCTAGTCATGCGCTCATTGATGAATTTGACTGCGGCAGTGTCAGTCTTGGGCAAACTTAAACGATGCTATTTTATTCGACGCAATTACTTCGCCACGTTAGCGTCGGTAATCGTTTACGTTTGACTCCAGCATAAGTTACCTATGAGCGATTTACATAATATTTTGGGTGGATATAGGTCAGCAAGAACGGTGCTATCCGTCAGTGTAAATTTGCCGGTCAAGTTTGTCCTCGTTTTGGGTGTTACGGCGGTGTGAAGGATTAAATTGTCCCAAAATATTGCATTTCAACTTCATTCCAAAATATTAGTCACACAGCTTTGAGTAACACCTATAATTTGAAGACGGTCGCTGCGCCTGCAAAATGATGCCCGGTTCAGCCTTCAAGTCGAACGGTGCACGTGGCACAACTTTGCACGTGGCCCGCGCATCGCTCTGGACGATACTCTATACGCAAAGCCAATCGATTATCTATCACATAGTGTTGCTTGCATATTGCTGCGACTCTCGGTTGCCGAGCAAGCGGCCGGGGAACCGGGCGAAACTTGCCCGTTTTTCGCGATTTCACAATGTCGCGTTTCCCATGTTAAACGAATGGCGCACGCGCGCACGTGCCGCCGCCGCACCGTCGGTGGGATCGACCCCAAAACTTGATACGACCTGTTGAATCACGGGACCCTTAAGTCCTAAAAAAATAACTCTCATAACTCATCAGACGGCTGCACAGGAACCGATTTTGGACGTCACTCCGGCGGCGGCGGCGGCGGCGGCGGCGGGTCATCTTTTAGGATTTATAATATAGAGATATAGGGACTAGATGGCCTTTATTGCGCGATGCGCAATTTATATAGCCAGCTTATTTATATATGTTAGCCGTTTCCAGTGTCTCGTATTCCGTATTCTGTATTCCGTATTCCGTATTCACTATTCCGTTTTCCGTATTCCGTATTCCGTATTCCGTATCTCGTATCTCGTATTCCGTATTCCGTATTCCGTATTCTGTATTCCGTATTCTGTATTACGTATTACGTATTACGTATTACGTATTACGTATCCCGTTCCCGTATCCCGTATCCTGTTCCCGGTATCCCGTTCCCGGTATCCCGTTCCAGTATCCCGTTCCCGTATCCCGTTCCCGTATCCCGTTCCCGTACCCCGTTCCCGTATCCCGTTCCCGTATCCCGTTCCCGTATCCCGTTCCCGTATCCCGTTCCCGTATCCCGTTCCCGTATCCCGTTCCTGTATCCCGTTCCCGTATCCCGTTCCCGTATCCCGTTCCCGTATCCCGTTCCCGTATCCCGTTCCCGTATCCCGTTCCGAGTTAAAACTGTCCCCATATGTCCTTTTTATCACCTAGGTCGGGTCATATTATAAATCCTAAAAGATGACCCGCCGCCGCCGCCGCCGCCGCCGCCGGAGTGACGCCCTAAATCGGTTCCTGTGCAGTCGTCTGATGAGTTATGAGTTATTTTTTTCAGGACTTTTGGGTCTCGTGATTCAACAGGTCGTATCAAGTTTTGGTGTTGATCCGACCGACGGTGCGGCGGCGGCACGTGCGCGCGTGCGCCATTCGTTTAACATGGGAAACGCGACATTGTGAAATCGCGAAAAACGGGCAAGTTTCGCCCGGTTCCCCGGCCGCTTGCTCGGCAACCGAGAGTCGCAGCAATATGCAAGCAACACTATGTGATAGATAATCGATTGGTCTGGCGTATAAGATGTCGTCCATAGCGATGCGCGTGCCACGTGCAAAGTTGTGACCACTTCATGATAAAATTGGCATATTCAGGATTTAAATTGGTGCTCGGAAACTGTTCGACGTAGAAGGTTGAACCGGGCACCATTTTGCAGGCGCAGCGACCGTCTTCAAATGATATGGTTACTCAAAGCTGTGTGACTAATATTTTGGAGTTGAAGTTGAAATGCAATATTTTTGGACAATTTTATCCTTCACACCGCCGTAACACCCAAAACGAGGACAAACGTGACCGGCAAATTTACACAGACGGATAGCACCGTTCTTGCTGACCTATATCCACCCAAAATATTATGTAAATCGCTCATAGGTAACTCATGCTGAAGTCAAACTTAAACGATTACCGACGCTAACGTTACGAAATAATTGCGTCGAATAAAATAGCATCGTTTAAGTTTGCCCAAGACTGACACTGCCGCAGTCAAATTCATCAATGAGCGCATGACTAGCTGACGTCGCACCTCCCTCCCGGGGAGATTTTGTTGAAGCCGGTTGACATATTTCAGGCATGTAAACCGCTAAAATGTTTTGGCAGAGACTGCGACACGGGAACGAGATACGGTAAGAAGACATGGGAACGAAATACGGCAACAAGATACGGAAACTGGGTACGAGAAAGGGATGCTGGAACGAGATACGGGAACAGGATACGGGAATGAGATGCGGTAACTAGATATGGTAAGGAGATATCGGAACGGTGTACGTGATACGGGAGCGGGATACGGTAACTGGATACGGGAGCTGATTAAGGTATCCCGGATACGGGATACGGGATCAGAATACGGAAACGGGATACGGGAACGGGATAGGGGAACGGGATAGGGGAACGGGATACAAGATACGGGAACTGGATACGGAACGGTAAACAGGAAGGGGTTTCGGAAACTGGATACGGGAGCGGGATAAAGGATACGGGATCGGATACGTGAACGGGATACGGAAACGAGATACGGGATACGAGAACTGGATACGGGAACGGGATACGGGAACGGGATACGGGATACGGGAACGGGATACCGGAACTGGATACGGGAACGGGATTCTGGAAAGGGTTACGGGAATGGGATACGGGAACGGGATACGGGAACGGGATACGGGAAAGGGAGACGGAAACGGGATACGGGATACGGGATACGGGAACGGGATACGGGAACGGGGAACGGGAACGGGATACGGGAACGGGGTAGGGAACGGGATACTGTATACGGAATACATGATACGGGATACGGGATACGAGATGCAAGATAAGAGAAACGGGATACGGGAGATGGGATACGGTAGATGGGATACGGGAGATGGGATACGGGAGATGGGATACGGGAGATGGGATACGGGAGATGGGATACGGGAGATGGGATACGGGAGATGGGATACGGGAGATGGGATACGGGAGACGGGATATGGGATCCGGGAAATGGGATACGGGAGATGGGATACGGGAGATGGGATACGGGATACGGGATGTGACACGGGATACGGAATACGCGATACGGTATACGCGATACGGGATACGGAATACGGCTGACTATAAATTAGCTGGCTATATAAATTGCGCATCTCGCAATACATGCCCTCTAGCAGTGGCAGTTTTTTTGGCAGGTTTTCTAGCAGTGGAATCTAGCAGTGGCAGGGGTTGTCATCCCTTCAGCCGCCATTGGCTCAATTTGCTTTTGCTATGCCATAAAAAGAACCACGTATGTCAACCAACCGAAAACCGTGACATACGTGGTTCTTTCTCGGGCGTGACGTCATCTATGCGATTTTTTTGGCGCACCGACATTTGTGGCGCGGCTTATATATGGCCTTTTAACATTAGCGAAGGAGTAAAATCTTTTTCCCTTCGCTGTCAAAATAAAAGTGACTTAGGAGCAAAATATTATTTTAGATAAGTTAGAGACCTTGAATCGGTCTTTCGTTCATGTTTGTAAATCGGCTCGGTATAATTATCTATATAGTCTTTCAAAAATTGCGAGTTAAAACTGATTTGTATAGAGGCAAGGGATTCTACGTCCAGATGACGTCACCACCCCTGATTCGGATTCGGTCAAATCGCCGGATGACTCTACCTTCTTATATGGCCTTGCGCAGTGGTATCTCATCAGTACCTAAGATTAATACACCTTACTTAATCATAGAAAGCAAGTGATTATGTGAAGTGAGGTAAGTCTGTCATGCAAATTCGATAATATAATGTTCTGTCTGCTGTTATTTGTACATATTACACGGCGCTGTCCGCAGTAACACTTTGTAGTCTCTGCATAAGCTTGTTGCCATGTAGCGCAAGCAGAGACAAACATTTCAGCATGTTGTGTCGTACCTACTGATTCTTATCAATAATTGCATATTTGGTGTACAATGATGTAGTCAATGTGGAGGATATGGCTGCTACCATAGTGTCAATTCATTCCACTTAAAAACTATTCTGTGCCCATTTGGCAGCGCCGATGTGACGAGAGCTTCCGCATCGTATATTGACTAGGCCCAACCATAATGGGTACGTAATTCACATGGTGTAGAATGTTAGGATTTTCTCAAGTTACATGCATGCCCGAAAACGTAGAGGTGAACATTTATATGGTTGGTGCTTAAAATACTATCACATATTTAGTTTGATGTAATGCAAATGTGACGTTTCAAAGACGATAACAAAAGCCGATGAATCTCGCCGGCGTTGCTTAGCAACCAAATACATACGATATTTCTGCCGCTAGATGGCACAAGCAGCAAACGCCTGAAGTTATGCTGTACCACATAGGTTGACGCCGAAAACTGCGGCTCAACGATAAGATTCTGTTATTGATGCCTTTGTTAATGGCAACAAATAAATATTGACATGTCATTGGTCATCCCAATCTAGATTAACCCTCGCCCTACGGGGGGGCCTGACAGGCCCCCCTGAGGTATTTCTTGAATAACTTTTTACACATGCGGTGCATCTTGCTGAAATTTTTGGTACCTGGGTTTACAGCAATTATACGTAGGCTGTAAACATTTATTTGAGATTGGTTGAGAAATTTGGGAAATAATGACGTTTTGATGACGTCATGTTGGTACAAAATTAGAAATATTAGACAAATCGTAGAAAATAGAGTTTAAAAGCAATTTGCAAACGTAATTTAACAAAGATATAAAAATGTGATTTTCTTTAAAATGGCGATCTCAGATTGTCAAAGTTTTGGGTTTTTGACCCCTAAAATAAATTAAAAAAATAAATTTAAATCTCCACAAAATCAAAATTTTCAAAGATTAAAAAAAAACGGAATACGTGTGAGAGAACTGAGTATGGACAATACTCATATCCAATTTCAAAGCAATATCTTCATTTCTGACTGAGTGATGGCTCCCTAAGTGTGAGAAACTGATAACGTCATTTTTAAAAATAACTTTTTTTGACTTTTTTGACAAGATACGAACAAGTAATTACCTTTTATGTATGTCTGAGCCAAAACTGGTCTAGGAACATGCCTTTTTATTTACATTTATCAGTTTCTAATTTTGCGGTTTTCTGAAGAGCAAAATCGCTGTTTTGGACGTGGTAAATCCGAGGTCATTCACTTGACCTGGAAGGTCATCCGTTGACCTGAAACCTAAAAATCGCATACTGTTAGATTCCTCTCATGACAGGCAACATGGTGGTTCTTACCGCATTGTTCTAAGTTGCTTGGTTTGAAAGTTAACAACGGGGGCCTGTCAGCCCCCCCCCCCCCGTAGGGCGAAGGTGAAAAAAGCTCCCGTAGGGCGAGGGTTAAGTATTGTTTAGGTGCATTTCAGTGAACCACTGGTGGCCAGTTTTGCCTCCAAAATGCAACAGTGACGTGTATTTGTTCCTAGCTAAGCTGATCTACATTCTACAATCTGGCAACGGGATACATACGAAACACATCATAGGTAGACATCAACACTCAGTTTATTTGTCCCCATATGTCCTTTTTATCACCTAGGTCGTACGTGGCTTTCAACCATGCCTTTTTTTCTCTCTTTTTTTTCCCGGAACGGCCTATAGCCATTTTCCGGGGAGGGGCAATGACCTCTGGCAATTTGCCAGGCAAAAAACTACGTTAACCGGTTTATGTGACCCGGAGCAAACTAGGGACTAGGGCAGCTATTTTACGTTACTAATTACGTTAACCGGTTTATTTGTACCCGGAAAAATTATTTGTTCAAAGTAAATATAATATCTAACATTACGTTAAGTATTTCGTTCAAGGTCAAAAATAAGTAAAACACGAGACACACATACATACATATTTTTATTACATACACACCCAGCTGGTGACAGGTCCTAGGTCGGTCTGGTCTGGTTGTGTGAGTGCTCGGAGTGTGCTCAACATAACTCGCCGCGGCCGGTCCCGCGGGGGTGCAATTCCCTGCCCAAAAGAATATACACTTCCGGGAACCGTGTGCAGCGAGTTATGTCGTGGTGCCTGGAGCACACTCCAGATCAGATCTGGTGTGACAAATCTGATCCAGTGTGGTAGTGTGGGTGCTCCGAGTATGCTACAACTGCCGCGACACGGTCCTCAAGCGTGCGCGGAGTCATGTTGTACGAGCTGGCCTCTATCTCAGGTATTGAACACCTCGGGTGTGTGTGTGTGTGATAGCGTCTGTTGGTCAGTGCGATGCCGTGAGCGAGAGCCTAATCGCACTACAGGCCCCTGCACTGACCAGGGACCAAGCAATGAAGGTGTGGGGGTGTGGGGGCATCACCTAACATAGCAAGTGTTAGGTGATGCCTGCGACCACCTGCCTGGACCTGGGTATAGAATAATACAGTGTATTATTGTGCAGTTTGGAACAGTGTCAGTGTTGATGGAGCCGTGGGGGTGCCGTCATTGCAACAACGGGAGACTGTTGCCAGTCTCCCTGGCTCCGGCGCCTCGGCGAGACCTGGTTGTGGGGTGTATTTAGCTGGGCGAAAAGTCCTGAATAATAAAAAACCCAGCGTCTATCGCAAAGGGGAAAAAACCTGCGCGGTGGGCCAGAAATGCGCAGGGTCAAAAACCCCTGTTATATTTGTTTAGCTAAACGTGTTTGGTAGAGATAATCTAAGAGGAGACCTATCAGTTCAGGATAATTATCACCTAACAGTGTTTGAAGATTTAATGTGATGCGGTTTTGTTGTGTGTAATTAATAATGTTCTGTCGTTTATCGTTGTGTACTGGGCAAGTAATAAGTAAGTGTTTGATTGTGTAGCGCGGATAACCTGGGCAATGTTGACAATTTGGTGGCGGGAGATTCTCCATAATATAATAATGAGTAATTTTTGTATGACCGAGACGGAGTCGTGCCAATATTACCTCCTTCTCTCTACAATTCTGTTGACTAGATATAAAATGTTGGACTTTTGGCTTAATTGGATAAAGATGAAAATGCGGAGCGGCATCCCACTCGCTTTGGCGCAGTATGCTAAGTTGAGAATTGATATAATTTAAAACATCTGATACTGGGCTTGGAAGTTGGTTTACTGAAGGTAATTCTAGGCTCAATTTCGCAAGTCTGTCGGCTTCTTCGTTTCCCGGGATACCGGCGTGTCCAGGGATCCAGAGGAATTTAATACTATTGTTTTTACATAATTAATAAACTAAAAAACATGACCTATTCCTCGAAAATGTGAAAATCCAATGTTATCCAAATGTTATTATTATGTTGTAATATTTCGGCCACAGGCCTTTATCAAACAGGCCTGTTTGATAAAGGCCTGTGGCCGAAATATTACAACATAATAATAACATTTGGATAACATTGGATTTTCACATTTGCGAGGAAAAGGTCATGTTTTTTAGTTTATTAATTATATCAAATATGTTCCTCGCACAAGCACTAAACTCTATAAAGTACTATTGTTTTTACTGTTTAAATACTTGATTAGTTGTCTGATTTTAAATACTATCGGGTTTCTACAGTCACTAATCGAGGAAATGGCCGTGAGCGAGGCGGACGAGTCTGTGCAAATGACTACTTCCTTAACTTTTTCTTTTCTGACATATATTAATGCTAATAAAATGGATGACAATTCCGCTGTGTATACCCTATTTATGTCGGGAAGTCTAAAGTTATTGCTAACTGTGTTTGTGTAGAATGCACCACCGGTTCGGCCTTCGCCCCGTGAACCGTCTGTGTATATGTATGTGTATGTGTTGTGTTGTGCTTTGTGTTCGTGGAAGAGTGTGAGTGTCTCTGCTGCGGTGACTGTGTTTTTGTTGTGTGTGAAGAGGCGGTGTGTGTCTGGTGTTGTGTCGAGCCAGTGAGATGTGAGTGGTGGTGTTGGCATTGTGGTGATGTGAGCGATGTTGAATAGTGTGAGTGTTTGTCTGATTCTGTGACTGATAAGCGGGTGTCGTTTTTGTAGTAGTGTTTGTCGTCTAGTGGGTGCGGGGTGATTTAAGATGTGGAATGTTGGGCGTGTGGGGTGTGAACTTGCTCTGGCGTAGAATCTAAGTAATGTGTATTTGCGTCGGCGGCAGAGTGTGGGAATGTTTGTGTCGATGTGTAAGTTTGTGGTGTTGGTGGTGCGGCAGGCTCCAGTCACGATGCGCAAGGCAGTGTTTTGGACAGTTTGCAACTTTTTAATTTGTTTGGAACATATGTCATCAAATAAGAATGCGTTATAGTCCATTACTGGAAGTATCAGGGAAGTATATAGTTGGAGGAGAGTGGCACGATCCGCGCCCCACTCTCGACCAGCCAATGACTTCATTATATTAATTCGTCGCGTACATCTCTGCACTAAATCATTGAAGTGTGGGATGAACGAGAGACGTGTGTCTAGCGTTACTCCCAGATACTTGAATGATTTGACAAAAGGGATAATTTGATTGTTATATTTTAATGGAATGTAGGGTTCCACATATGCAGGTTTCTTTGAAAAAAATAGAGATGCAGATTTACTTGGAGAAACTTCCAGACCCCATTGGTCGCACCAAACCTTTATATCAATGAGTACTAGTTGTAACGTTTTGCTGGCTTGATCGACACTCGGGTGCGAGAACAACACCGCCAGGTCATCAGCGTACATTGAAAATTTGAGACCTTTGTCGATCTTGATCAACTATATTATAAATCCTAAAAGATGACCCGCCGCCGCCGCCGCCGCCGCCGGAGTGACGCCCTAAATCGGTTCCTTTGCAGCCGTCTGATGAGTTATGAGGATGATTTTTTCAGGACTTTTGGGTCCCGTGATTCAACAGGCCGTATCAAGTTTTGGTGTTAATCCGACTGACGGTGTGGCGTCGGCACATGCGCGCGTGCGCCATTCGTTTAACATGGGAAACGCGACATTGTGAAATCGCGAAAAACGGGCAAGTTTCGCCCGGTTCCCCGGCCGCTTGCTCGGCAACCGAAAGTCCCAGCAATATGCGAGCAACACTATGTGATAGATAATCCATTGGCCTTGCGTATAGAATGTTGTCCAGAGCGATACGCGTGCCACGTGCAAAGTTGTGACCACTTTCATGATAAAATTGGCATATTCAGGATTTAAATTGGTGCTCGGAAACCGTTCGACGTAGAACGCTGATCCGGGCACCATTTTGCAGGCGCAGTGACCGTCTTCAAATTATATTTGTTACTCAAAGCTGTGAGACTAATATTTTGGCGTCGAAGTTGAAATGCAATATTTTTGGACAATTTAATCCTTCACACCGCCGTAACACCCAAAATGAGGACAAACTTGACCGGCAAATTTACACAGACGGATAGCGCCGTTCTTGGTGACCTATATCCACCCAAAATATTATGTAAATCGCTCATAGGTAACTTATGCTGAAGTCAAACGTAAACGATTACCGACGCTAACGTTGCGAAATAATTGCGTCGAATAAAATAGCATCGTTTAAGTTTGCCCAAGACTGACACTGCCGCAGTCAAATTCATCAATGAGCGCATGACTAGCAGACGTCGCACCTCCCTCCCGGGGAGATTTTGTTGAAGCCGGTTGACATATTTCAGGCATGTAAACCGCTAAAATGTTTTGGTAGAGATTGCGAACGGGAACGAGATAAGGAAGAACACATGGGAACCAAATACGCCAACAAGATACGGAAACTGGGTGCGAGAAAGGGGTGCTGGAACGAAATACGGGAACAGGATACGGGAATGAGATACGGTAACTAGATATGGTAAGGAGATATTGGAACGGTGTACGAAATACGGGAATGAGATACGGGAGCGGGATACAGGAACGGGATACGGGAACGCGATACGGAAACGACATACGGGAACGGGATACGGGAACGGGATACGGGAACGGGATACGGGAACGGGATACGGGAACGTGATACGGGAACGGGATACGGTAACGGCATACGGGATACGGGTTACGGGAACGGAATACGGGAACGGAATACGGGAACGGGATACGGGAACGGGATACGGGAACGGGATACAGGAGCGTGATACAGGAACGTGATACGGGAACGTGATACGGGAATGGGATACGGAAACAAGATACGGAAACGGGATACGGGGACTGGAGTGGGAACGCGATACGGGATACGGCAACGGGATACGGCAACGGGATACGGGAATGGGATACGGGAATGGGATACGGGAATGGGATACGGGAATAGGATACGGGAATGGGATACGGGAATGGGATACGGGAATGGGATACGGGAATGGGATACGGGAATGGAATACGGGAATGTGGTACGGGAATGGGATACGGGAATGGGATACGGGAATGGGATACGGGAATAGGATACGGGAATGGGATACGGGAATGGGATACGGGAATGGAATACGGGAATGGGATACGGGAATGGGATACGGGAATGGGATACGGGAATGGGATGCGGGAATGGGATACGAGAATGGGATACGGGAACATGATATGGGATACGGGAACATGATATGGGATACGGGAACGGAATACAGGAACGGAATACGGGAACGGAATACGGGAACGGAATACGGGAACGGGATACGAAAACGGGATACGGGAACGGGATAAGGGACCGGGATAGGGTAACGGAATACATACGGAAACGGGATACGGGAACGGGATACGGGAACTGGATACGGGAACGGGATACGGGAACGGGATACGGGAACGGGATACGGGAACGGGATACGGGATACGGGAACGGGATACGGGAACGGGATACGGGAACGGGATACGGGATACGGGAACGGGTTACGGGAGCGGGATACGGGCACGGGATACGGGCACGGGATACGGGCACGGGATACGGGCACGGGATACGGGCACGGGATAGGGGCAAGGGATACGGACACGGGATACGGGCACGGGATACGGGCACGGGATACGGGCACGGGATACGGGCACGGGATACGGGCACGGGATACGAGCACGGGATACGGGCACGGGATACGGGCACGGGATACGGGCACGGGATACGGGAACGGAATACGGGAACGGGATACGGGAACTGGATACGGGAACGGGATACGGGAACGGGATACGGGAACGGGATACGGGATATGGGAACGGGTTACGGGAGCGGGATACGGGCACGGGATACGGGCACGGGATACGGGCACGGGATACGGGCACGGGATACGGGCACGGGATACGGGCACGGGATACGGGCACTGGATACGGGCACGGGATAGGGGCAAGGGATACGGGCACGGGATACGGGCACGGGATACGGGCACGGGATACGGGCACGGGATACGGGCACGGGATACGGGCACGGGATACGGGCACGGGATACGTGCACGGGATACGGGCACGGGATACGGGCACGGGACACGAGCACGGGATACGGGCACGGGATACGGGCACGGGATACGGGCACGGGATACGGGAACGGGATACGGTAACGGGATACGGGAACGGGATACGGGATGCAGGATACGGGAACGGGATACAGGAACGGGATATGGGAACGGAATACGGGAACGGGATACGAGAACGGGATACCGGAACGGGATACGGAAACGGGATACGGGAACGGGATACGGGAACGGGATACGGGAACGGGATACGGGAACGGGATACGGGAACAGAATACAGGAACGGGAACGGGATACGGTGAACGGAATACGGGATACGGGAACGGGATACGGGATACGGGAACGGGATACGGGAACGGGGAACTGGATACGGGAACGGGATACGGGAACGGGATACGGGAACGGGATACGGGAACGGGATACGGGAACGGGATACGGGGTACGGGAACAGGATACGGGATACGGGATACTGAAACGAGTTACGGGATACGGGAACGGGAACGGGATACGGGAACGGGATACGGGAACGGGATACGGGAACGGGATACGGGAACGGGATACGGGAACGGGATACGGGAACGGGATACGGGAACGGGATACGGGAACGGGAACGGGATACGGGAACGGGATACGGGAAGGGGATACGGGAACGGGATAAGGGAACGGGATACGGGAACGGGATACAGGAACGGGATACTGGAACGGGACACGGGAACGGGATACGGGAACAGGATACGGGATACGGGAACGGGATACGGGATACGGGAACGGGATACGGGAACGGGGAAACGGGATACGGGAACGGGATACGTGAACGGAATACGAGAACGGGATACGGGAACGGGATACGGGAACGGGATACGAGAACGGGATACGGGAACGGGAACGGGATACGGGAAAGGGATACGGGAACGGGATACGGGAACGGGATACGGGAACGGGATACGGGAACGGGATACGGGATAAGGGAACGGGATACCGGAACGGGATACGGGATAAGGGATACGGGAACGGGATACGGGAACGGGATACGGGATAAGGGATACGGGAACGTGATACGGGAACGGGATACGGAATACGGGATACGGGAACGGAATACGAGATACGGAATACGGAATACGGAATCATGAATACGGAATACGGAATACGGGACACTAGAAACGGCTAGCATATATACATAAGCTGGCTATATAAATTGCGCATCGCGCAATAAAGGCCCTCTAGTTGTGCATGTAATTGCATGCATGTAAACTATTAGTTGTGCATGCATGTAATAGATTTCAATACGATTTGTCTAATATTTCTAATTTTGTACCAACATGACGTCATCAAAACGTCATTATTTCCCAAATTTCTCAACCAATCTCAAATAAATGTATACAGCCTACGTATAATTGCTGTAAACCCAGGTACCAAAAATTTCAGGAAGATGCACCGCATGTGTAAAAAGTTATTCAAGAAATACCTCAGGGGGGCCTGTCAGGCCCCCCCCCCCCCGTAGGGCGAGGGTTAATCTAGATTGGGATGACCAATGACATGTCAATATTTATTTGTTGCCATTAACAAAGGCATCAATAACAGAATCTTATCGTTGAGCCGCAGTTTTCGGCGTCAACCTATGTGGTACAGCATAACTTCAGGCGTTTGCTGCTTGTGCCATCTAGCGGCAGGAATATCGTATGTATTTGGTTGCTATATACAAGTTTACATGCACAACTAGATGGCCTTTATTGCGCGATGCGCAATTTATATAGCCAGCTTATGTATATATGCTAGCCGTTTCTAGTGTCCCGTATTCCGTATTCCGTATTCATTATTCCGTATTCCGTATCTCGTATTCCGTATTCCGTATTCCGTATTCCGTATTACGTATCCAGTTCCCGTTCCCGTATCCCGTATCCCGTTCCCGTATCCCGTTCCCGTATCCCGTTCCCGTATCCCGTTCCCGTATCCCGTTCCCGTATCCCGTTCCCGTATCCCGTTCCCGTATCCCGTTCCAGTATCCCGTATCCCATTCCCGTATCCCATTCCCGTATCCCGTTCCCGTATCCCGTTCCCGTATCCCGTTCCCGTATCCCGTTCCCGTATCCCGTTCCCGTATCCCGTTCCCGTATCCCGTTCCCGTATCCCGTTCCCGTATCCCGTTCCCGTATCCCGTTCCCGTATCCTGTTCCCGTATCCCGTTCCCGTATCCCGTTCCCGTATCCCGTTCCCGTATCCCGTTCCCGTATCCCTTTCCCGTATCCCGTTCCCGTATCCCGTTTCCCGTATCACGTTCCCGTATCACGTTCCCGTATCACGTCCCCGTCTCCCGTTCCCGTATCCCGTTCCCGTATCCCGTTCCCGTATCCTATTCCCGTATCCCGTTCCCGTATCCCGTTCCCGTATCCCGTTCCCGTATCCCGTTCCCGTATCCCGTTCCCGTATCCCGTTCCATTATCCCGTTCCCGTATCCCGTTCCCATATCCCGTTCCCGTATCCCGTTCCCTATCCTGTTCCCGTATCCTGTCCCCGTATCCTGTTCCCGTATCCTGTTCCCGTATCCTGTTCCCGTATCCCGTTCCCGAATACCGTTCCCGTATCTCATTCCCGTATCTCGTACACCGTTCCGATATCTCCTTACCATATCTAGTTACCGTATCTCATTCCCGTATCCTGTTCCCGCATCTCGTTCCAGCATCCCTTTCTCGTACCCAGTTTCCGTATCTTGTGCCGTATTTCGTTCCAATATCTTCTTACCGTATCTCGTTCCCGTGCCGCAGTCTCTGCCAAAACATTGTAGCGGTTTACATGCCTGAAATATGTCAACCGGCTTCAACAAAATCTCCCCGGGAGGGAGGTGCGACGTCTGCTAGTCATGCGCTCATTGATGAATTTGACTGCGGCAGTGTCAGTCTTGGGCAAACTTCAACGATGTTATTTTATTCGACGCAATTATTTCGCAACGTTAGCGTCGGTAATCGTTGACGTTTGACTTCAGCATAAGTTACCTATGAGCGATTTACATAATATTTTGGGTGGATATAGGTCAGCAAGAACGGCGCTATCCGTCTGTGTAAATTTGCCGGTCACGTTTGTCTTCGTTTTGGGTGTTACGGCGGTGTGAAGCATTAAATGGTCCAAAAATATTGCATTTCAACTTCAACTCTAAAATATTAGTCACACAGCTTTGAGTCACACATATAATTTGAAGACGGTCGCTGCGCCTGCAAAATGGTGCCCGGTTCAGCCTTCTACGTCGAACGGTTTCCGAACACCAATTTAAATCCTGAATATGTCAATTTTATCATGAAAGTGGTCACAACTTTGCACGTGGCCCGCGCATCTCTCTGGACGACATTCTATACGCAAGGCCAATCAATTATCTATCGCATAGTGTTGCTCGCATATCGCTGCGATTCTCGTTTGCCGAGCAAGCGGCCGGGGAACCGGGCGAAACTTGCCCATTTTTCGCGATTTCACAATGTCGCGTTTCCCATGTTAAACGAATGGCGCACGCGCGCACGTGCCGACGCCGCACCATCGGTCGGATCGACACCAAAACTTGATACGACCTGTTGAATCACGGGACCCAAAAGTGCTGAAAAGATCACGTTCATAACTCATCAAACGGCTGCACAGGAACCGATTTAGGGCGTCACTCCGGCGGCGGCGGCGGGTCATCTTTTAGGATTTATAATATAGAGATATCTATATATATATATATATATATATATATATATATATATATATATATATATATATATATATATATATATATATATATATATATATATATATATATATATATATATATATATAT
>JAXIVJ010007175.1:57500-62215 GCA_036785665.1 Chirona hameri | reverse complement strand
AGACAGACAGACAGACAGACAGACAGACAGACAGACAGACAGACAGACAGACAGACAGACAGACAGACAGACAGACAGACAGACAGACAGACAGACAGACAGACAGACAGACAGACAGACAGACAGACAGACAGACAGACAGACAGACAGACAGACAGACAGACAGACAGACAGACAGACAGACAGACAGACAGACAGACAGACAGACAGACAGACAGACAGACAGACAGACAGACAGACAGACAGACAGACAGACAGACAGACAGACAGACAGACAGACAGACAGACAGACAGACAGACAGACAGACAGACAGACAGACAGACAGACAGACAGACAGACAGACAGACAGACAGACAGACAGACAGACAGACAGACAGACAGACAGACAGACAGACAGACAGACAGACAGACAGACATACAGACATACAGACATACAGACATACAATACAGACATACAGACATACAGACATATAGACATACAGACATACAGACATACAGACATACAGACATACAGACATACAGAAATACAGACATACAGACATACAGACATACAGACATACATACATACATACATACAGACATACAGACATACAGATACACAGACACACAGACACACAGACATACAGACATACAGACATACAGACATACAGACATACAGACATACAGACATACAGACATACAGACATACAGACATACAGACATACAGACATACAGACATACAGACATACAGACATACAGACATACAGAGTACAGAGTACAGACATACAGACATACAGACAGACAGACAGACAGACATACATACATACATACATACATACAGACACACAGACATACAGACATACAGACACACAGCCACACAGACATACAGACATACAGACATACAGACATACAGACATACAGACATACAGACATAGTATTAGCTCCATGTGCTGTGACCTACGGGGGGGGGGGAGTTGTCTCCACCCCGGACCCCCAGGCCATCTCGTAGATAAGTCGTAAATAAGTTGTCCGATGTATTTGCGCGGCCCCGCCCCTGCAATTGTCAAAAATACGGAGAAAAAACGTTCCAACACGTACGACCACTAAAAAAACGTTCCAACGAGAGAGAAGAAAAAACGTTCCAACGGATCCACGTACGAACGCTTCTAAATGCGGCCCCATCGACCCCCGCCCCTTGCATTGTCAAAATATACGAAAAGGCCGTGCCAACAACACGTACGAAGGCTGCAAAAAAACGTTCTAACGAAGCCGTTCCAACAGATCCCAAACATATAGTATAAAAAGAGGTTCCAGCAACACGTACGAACGCTGACAAAAAACGTTCTTAACAAAACCATTCTAACGGATCCAATTTTTGTTTTCACAAAGCGCTTGTAACATATTTTATGGTTCATCCTGGCTTTGAAATAGGGATGCGTGAAACGTCACAGAAAATTTGAAGTGGAACATAAACAAGTGTTTCATAAACTGGATATAATCGGATGAAACTTTAACTTCGCATAGATATAAACAACCGTTTTGTCTATCGAAAGGGAATGTTTTCTTGCCTTGCTGATCATTAAATAATATATTTGTATCTAAAGATCCGCCAGGGTTTCAATCGACCTTGCTTCTGCCTTACGATTTAAAAGTCTGCTAAATTATGCGAGGGTACTCAATTTAAGTTCTGGTTTTAAGGTCATTTTAAGGTCAAATTATGAGAGGGTCTGCTGAAGTATACGCTTTTGTGTATCAAATATAAACGTTTGGCATATTGCTTGATCCAAATTAGCATGTCTTTCGTGAACGGATGCTATTTCCTTTCAAATCCATGTAAGATGAGGCCTTGAAACACAGGCGGCCAGAGCGCCCCTCAGGCGGCCAAAGAGTCCCTTCAGGCGGACAGAGCGCCCATCTCAGGCGTCCAGAGCGCCCCCACTCAGGCGGCCAGAGCGCCCCCTCTCAGGCGGCCAGGGCGACCCCTCTCAGGCGCCCAGAGTGCCCCTCTCAGGCGGTCAGAGCGCCCCTTTCAGGCGGCCAGAACACCCCTTCTCAGGCTGCCAGAGCGCTCCCTCTCAGGCGGCCAGAGGGCCCTCTTTCAGGCGGCCAAGCGCCCCCTCTCAGGCGGCCAGATCGGCCCCTCTCAAGCGGCCAGAGCGCCCCCTCAGGCGGCCAGAGCGCCCCCTCTCAGGCAACCAGAGCACCCCCTCTCAGGCGGCCAGAACACCCCTTCTCCGGCGGCCAGAGCGCCCCCTCTCAGACGGCCAGAGCGCCCCTTTCAAGCAGCCAGCGCTCTGGCCCCTCTCAGGCAGCCAGAACGCCTCCTCTCAGGCGGCCCGAGCACCCTTTCTCAGACGGCCAGAGCGCCCCTCTCAGGCGACAGAGCGCCCCCCTCTCAGGCGACAGAGCGCCCCCTCTCAGGCCAGCAGCCCCTGCCAAACACAAAGCTCCCCTCGGCTGAGTTTGGGGGGCAACTGCCCCTCCCCCCCCCCCCTCCTCTTCCGCCGCCACTGCCAGAGCGCCCCCTCAGGCTGCCATAGCGCCCCTCAGGTGGCCAGAGCCCCCCTCATGCGGCCAGATCTCCCCCTCAAGAAGCCAGAGCGCCCCCTCAGGCAGCCAGAGCGCCCCTCAGGCGGCCAGAGCGCCCCCTCAGGCGACCAGAGCGCCTCCTCAGGCGACCAGAGCAACCCCTCAGGCGGCCAGAGCGCCCCCTCAGGCGGCCAGAGCGCCCCCTCAGGCGGCCAGAGCGCCCCCTCAGGCGGCAAGAGCTTGGAATCCGAAAGTGGCCAGAATGCCCCTCAGGCTGCCAGAGCGCCCCTCAGCCTGCCAGAGCGCCCCTCAGGCAGCCAGAGCACCCCTCAAACGGCCAGAGTGCCCCATCAGGCTGCCAGAGTGCCCCCTCAAGCGGCAAGAGCGCCCCCTCAAGCGGCCAGAGTGCCCCCTCAGGCTGACAGAGCGCCCCTCAGGCAGCCAGAGCGCCCCTCAGGCAGCCAGAGCGCCCCTCAGGCAGCCAGAGCGCCCCTCAGGCAGCCAGAGCGCCCCTCAGGCAGCCAGAGCGCCCCCTCCGGCAGCCAGAGCGCCCCCTCAGGCGGCCAGAGCGCCCCCTCAGGCGGCCAGAGCGCCCCCTCAGGCGACCAGAGCGCCCTCAGGCGGCCAGAGCGCCCCCTCAGGTTGCCAGAGCGCCCCTCATGCCGCCAGAGCGCCCCTCATGCAGCCAGAGCGCCCCTCATGCAGCCAGAGCGCCCCCTCAGGCAGCCATGGAGCGCCCCCCCCCCCCCCCCCTCAGGCGGCCAGAGCGCTCCCTCAGGCAGCCAGAGGGCCCCTTCAGGCGGCCAGAGGCCCCTTGGCCTTGGCTTTCCCTTGGAATCCGCAGCCCCTGCCAAACACAAAGCGTTCCTCGGCTGATTGGGGGGGGGGGGGCAACTGCCCCCCTCTTCCGCCGCCCCTGGCGAGGTTTATAAGCATTTTATACTGCCGTGGCACTTTTTCCCAGTACATGCGTACCATGCGTACCCAGTAGAGGGTACATGCGTATTCTAAGTACCGTGTGCGTACCTACTCAGTCAATTTTGCCACCCCTGGCAAAATCCGTGGCGCCGCCCCTGCTTTGAACCCAATTTGATGTCCAGCAAAAATATATATTGGATGGCTGTAATGAGCATCATTGTGATTATGTCTTTAAAAGTTATATTGAAATAGCCTGTGCTCATGATAAGTCAGAAAAGATCGAAAATCAGAAATAAAGGACAAAAGAACTTATATTGCGTCACGGTAGATAAAATACTTATTGCGTCTTGCGGCTTCGTCAGAGTTCGCCAATCCAGAAAAATATATGCTGTTTCTCCCGCCAAATTTCCGAACATTTGTCGTAGGTGCGCAGGAACTATAATTTGTAAGCAATACTAGTTCCTGGCAACATGAGCATCTTTATGACGTAGTTAGTATTGCCTATCGCTTAGATGAAGTCAAGTTCGTTTTTGTAATTATTACAGACTATCTACAGGATTTATATATCTCCAGAAACAGTAAGTAGTTTTGTCTTGCCATTCATTATTTAAAATTAAACCTCTGGCTCTAACCCAGGGAATACAAAAAAAACATTTTCTAGCAAGTGAACCAAGTCAACCAGATTCATTGCATTAGTCATGTTTAATTGTTGCACTGACGTCATCAGGTTAAGTTTGCCAATTGAAAGTAGGTACATTATTTACAAGAGCTACAGGCCTGGGTCTGAGCCCAAGCGGCTACGCGCCATACACACAAAATTCAAAAAGTGTCCTGGCTTTTAGTATTTATACAGACCTTGAAAGTGTCCTGGCTTGCTCTATGTTGAAATACGCGGTGGTTGGGGGTTCTGTGTTCCAAGTGTTACATCGTTTGCCACGGTAGCATTATAAGTACCGTGGTTTGCCATAGCCTCCTGAGCTTTCAATAGTGCCTATCTTTTACAAGCCTGCGACTTTGAGAAGCTTGAATACCGCAAACACTGTAACATAGCTGCATTATACGATTGAATATGTCAGACGACAAACATAAAATATTCATTATCAAAGGTAAATTATCTGTATGAATGTGATAACTGCACATGCTACACATTTAATGTGCATCTTCATTCTATTTCACACAGTTGCAGATATGTACCCATTGCTGTCTCCAGACATGTCTGAGAAAAGTTCAGGGAACAGTGCAAAGCAGGCTTCTCATGTTGGGCATGGATAAAGGAAGTATGGATAGG
>JAXIVJ010007175.1:45000-50000 GCA_036785665.1 Chirona hameri | reverse complement strand
GTCTGTCTGTCTGTCTCTGTGTCTGTCTGTCTGTCTCTGTGTCTGTCTGTCTGTCTCTGTGTCTGTCTGTCTGTCTCTGTGTCTGTCTGTCTGTCTCTGTGTCTGTCTGTCTGTCTCTGTGTCTGTCTGTCTGTCTGTGTCTGTGTCTGTCTGTCTGTCTGTGTCTGTCTGTCTGTCTCTGTGTCTGTCTGTCTGTCTCTGTGTCTGTCTGTCTGTCTCTGTGTCTGTCTGTCTGTCTCTGTGTCTGTCTGTCTGTCTCTGTGTCTGTCTGTCTGTCTCTGTGTCTGTCTGTCTGTCTCTGTGTCTGTCTGTCTGTCTCTGTGTCTGTCTGTCTGTCTCTGTGTCTGTCTGTCTGTATCTGTGTCTGTCTGTCTGTATCTGTGTCTGTCTGTCTGTCTCTGTGTCTGTCTGTCTGTCTCTGTGTCTGTCTGTCTGTCTCTGTGTCTGTCTGTCTGTCTCTGTGTCTGTCTGTCTGTCTCTGTGTCTGTCTGTCTGTCTCTGTGTCTGTCTGTCTGTCTCTGTGTCTGTCTGTCTGTCTGTCTCTGTGTCTGTCTGTCTGTCTCTGTGTCTGTCTGTCTGTCTCTGTGTCTGTCTGTCTGTTTCTGTGTCTGTCTGTCTGTCTCTGTGTCTGTCTGTCTGTCTCTGTGTCTGTCTGTCTGTCTCTGTGTCTGTCTGTCTGTCTCTGTGTCTGTCTGTCTGTCTCTGTGTCTGTCTGTCTGTCTCTGTGTCTGTCTGTCTGTCTCTGTGTCTGTCTGTCTGTCTCTGTGTCTGTCTGTCTGTCTCTGTGTCTGTCTGTCTGTCTCTGTGTCTGTCTGTCTGTCTCTGTGTCTGTCTGTCTGTCTCTGTGTCTGTCTGTCTGTCTCTGTGTCTGTCTGTCTGTCTCTGTGTCTGTCTGTCTGTCTGTCTCTGTGTCTGTCTGTCTGTCTCTGTGTCTGTCTGTCTGTCTCTGTGTCTGTCTGTCTGTCTCTGTGTCTGTGTCTGTCTCTGTGTCTGTCTGTCTGTCTCTGTGTCTGTCTGTCTGTCTCTGTGTCTGTCTGTCTGTCTCTGTGTCTGTCTGTCTGTCTCTGTGTCTGTCTGTCTGTCTCTGTGTCTGTCTGTCTGTCTCTGTGTCTGTCTGTCTGTCTCTGCGTCTGTCTGTCTGTCTCTGCGTCTGTCTGTCTGTCTCTGCGTCTGTCTGTCTGTCTCTGTGCCTGTCTGTCTGTCTCTGTGTCTGTCTGTCTGTCTCTGTGTCTGTCTGTCTGTCTCTGTGTCTGTCTGTCTGTCTCTGTGTCTGTCTGTCTGTCTCTGTGTCTGTCTGTCTGTCTCTGTGTCTGTCTGTCTGTCTCTGTGTCTGTCTGTCTGTCTCTGTGTCTGTCTGTCTCTGTGTCTGTCTGTCTCTGTGTCTGTCTGTCTGTCTGTGTCTGTCTGTCTCTGTGTCTGTCTGTCTCTGTGTCTGTCTATCTCTGTGTCTGTCTGTCTCTGTGTCTGTCTGTCTCTGTGTCTGTCTGTCTCTGTGTCTGTCTGTCTCTGTGTCTGTCTGTCTCTGTGTCTGTCTGTCTCTGTGTCTGTCTGTCTCTGTGTCTGTCTGTATCTGTGTCTGTCTGTCTCTGTGTCAGTCTGTCTCTGTGTCAGTCTGTCTCTGTGTCTGTCTGTCTCTGTGTCTGTCTGTCTCTGTGTCTGTCTGTCTTTGTGAATGTCTGTCTCTGTGTCTGTCTGTCTCGGTGTCTGTCTGTCTCTGTGTCTGTCTGTCTCTGTGTCTGTCTGTCTCTGTGTCTGTCTGTCTCTGTGTCTGTCTGTCTCTGTGTCTGTCTGTCTCTGTGTCTGTCTGTCTCTGTGTCTGTCTGTCTCTGTGTCTGTCTGTCTCTGTGTCTGTCTGTATCTGTGTCTGTCTGTCTCTGTGTCTGTCTGTCTCTGTGTCTGTCTGTCTCTGTGTCTGTCTGTCTCTGTGTCTGTCTGTCTCTGTGTCTGTCTGTCTCTGTGTCTGTCTGTCTCTGTGTCTGTCTGTCTCTGTGTCTGTCTGTCTATATATATATATGTATATATATATATATATATATATATATATATATATATATATATATATATATATATATATATATATATATATATATATATATATATATATATATATATATATATATATATATATATATATATATATATATATATATATATATATATATATATATATATATATATATATATATATATATATATATATATATATATATATATATATATATATATATATATATATATATATATATATATATATATATATATCTGCCGTGCAACGCAAATAAAACGCAAGTGCATTTTTGGCCATTTTGAGGTTTTTACACCAATATGTTTGTAACAACGATCCACGTCATCCCACCAAATATTTTGTTGATAACTAGCATGATTCGCCCAGAATTTTCGATTTTCTTGTTTTTAAATAAGCGCAAGTAAGAGGCTTGCCCAGTTTGGTACGGAAATAAAACGCAAGTTCCACGAGATGCAACACATAAACGCATGTTCTTCTTTCACTCGCCAGATTCAACAGATAAAAACGCAAGTGCGCACTTGCGTTCTTTTTCCGTTGACTTTTGGTAGTCAAATATACTGATAAAAAACGCAAGTGAGCACTTGCGTTCTTTTTCCGTTGACTTTTGGTAGTCAAATATCACTTGCTTGTTACATGTCGTTTGTTAGCATTGGTATGTTCGGAAAGGCGTCGGTTTTTCACTTTGGGATTAGTTTGAGTCGACAGCCCTTCCACCAGCTCCGAGTTTTGAGGTTATAAATGAGGTTGTCCGATAAGGAAACCTGTGGTTGTTATTGTACCTTATTCAACTTTAGACTAGTGAACGGAAGATTGAAGACAACCAGCCAGCACCAAGGCCATTGCCCGGATTCCCAAGACGGCGCGGCCTATGGTCGCTGACTCACTTTCAGCATTGATGAACGAAGCTATGAGCAGCCCCACCTCATCATCGTGGTGGAAGTTCCTTTCGTTCGCTTTTGTTATACTACGCGCACCAGATTCCCCCAAAAGCGGTAAACGACGTCTGACCATGGCCTCACACATGTACGTCAGGTCGCCGGGTTGGACTCCGCGCCTCCTCCTCCAGTAACGGTACAGAGGAGCGCCTCCGCTCCGCGTACGGCTACCCCTGAATCACTCGCACGCCGGATTCAAGCGAAGTGTGCCGACGGAGATATTCGCGCCGGCCTCCACCTTCTAACCTCCAGTGATACCTTCGCTGACCCCGCCGATGACGTCATCACCGCCCCACGTCAGAAGCACCCACCTGCACCACCCGACCAGAGTCTACCGCCGCCTCCCGCGGTCTCCGACCCTCCCCCACTGACTGTCACGGAAGAGCAAGTGCATGGTGCCATTTTACAATGCCACCAGGTTCGTCTGCTGGTCTCGATGGAATTCGACCGCTACACCTGCGCCAGTTGCTCTCCCGAGAGGCCGCCGAGTCCGGCTGCCGTCTTCTCACCTCGATAACAGCACTAACTAGTAACTAACCAGGTACTGAGCGGCCTCGTACCGGAGTGCGGACGCGACTCTCTGTTCGGAGCGTCACTCTGCGCATTGAGGAAGAAAGACGGTGACCTGCGTCCGATAGCTGTGGTAAGTGTGTACCGCCGCCTGCCGGGACACATCGGAGCGAGACACATCGCAACCACTCTTGGTCCGGAGCTGCGCCCCACCCAGCTCGGAGTCGGCACACCGCTGGGCTCCGAAGCCGCAGTACACACAGTGCGCGAATACATCGACGCCGACGCCACCAGCCATAGCACCCCGCGAGTCCTGGTCAAGGTTGACGTGCGAAACGTATTCAACACCATCCGCCGTGACGTCATCTTGGCCAGGATATACGAGCGCTGCCCAGAGGTTTACCCGATGGCACGCCAAGCCTACCACCTCCCGACACCCCTACATATTGGCGACCAGACGCTGTCTTCCTCCAGCGGCGTTCAGCAGGGAGATCCCCTCGGACCTGCTGCCTTTGCCCTCGCCGTCGACCCCTGCGCCCGGGCCATGCGGTCGCCACTCAACGTGTGGTACCTTGATGACGCCACGTTCGCCGGCCCGGCGGGCATAGTCCAATCCGACCTTCGTTCGCTCGCCAAGGCTCTCCCGGAGCTCGGCCTTCAGCTGAACCCCGCTAAGTGCCAGGTCACCCTCCTAGACAAGCACCTCCGGCAGCTCATGACGCGGCAATAGACGCCATTCGCAATGCCTTGCCGAAGATCGTGGAAACTCCGCTGAACAACATCACACTACTGGGCTCACCGCTGCGCGACGTCAGCCTCGCTGCAGCTGTCGATGGCGCCACCGATATCATCAGACCTCTCTGCATCCGCCTCAAACACCTGGACCGCCACACTGCCATCTTCTTCCTCGTCCATTATGTGTCAGCGTCTCGTCTCCTGTACCTGCTCCGGTCAGCACCCGGCCTGTACAAGGTATCGCATACACTCAAAGGTATAGACGAGCTGGTACGTGAAACATTAGTGGATATCCAACGTCAACATCATTGGACGTCCGTGGGAGCAGCCGAAGCTGCCAATCAGACCGAGAGGCCTCGGGAGTGCGCTCAGTTGAGGACCTAGTACTACCGTGCTACATAGCATCCCTGTACGCTGCTCTTCCTCTCGTCCGCAGCATCTCCCCGGGGCTGCTCCCAGCCAGCGGCGTGCCCCCAGCCAGCGGCGTGCCCCCAGCCAGCGGGCCTGGGACACCCGTCAGCCACTGCGGTCCGCGATCGGATGGTTGACTGCTAACCAGCCGCATCGGGTACTCCTGGTCGCCGCCAGTCAGCGACACACCGTCGCCTGGCTGCAGGCTGTCCCCGTGCCGAGCCTCGGCCTGCATCTGAACGAGGAGTTTGTGCGGGTAGCAGTGGCACTCCGCCTCGGAGTCGCTGTCTGCGAACAACACTGATGCCGTCTTTGTGGACGCCAAGTGGATAAGCTTGGCCACCATGGGTCTCCTGCGTGAAGAGCGCCGGCCGCCTCCCACG
>JAXIVJ010007175.1:0-40000 GCA_036785665.1 Chirona hameri | reverse complement strand
CACACACACACACACACACACACACACACACACACACACACACACACACACACACACACACACACACACACACACACACACACACACACACACACACACACACACACACACACACACACACACACACACACACACACACACACACACACACACACACACACACACACACACACACACACACACACACACACACACACACACACACACACACACACACACACACACACACCACACAACACACACACACACACACACACACACACACACACACACACACACACACACACACACACACACACACACACACACACACACACACACACACACACACACACACACACACACACACACACACACACACACACACACACACACACACACACACACACACACACACACACACACACACACACACACACACACACACACACACACACACACACACACACACACACACACACACACACACACACACACACACACACACACACACACACACACACACACACACACACACACACACACACACACACACACACACACACACACACACACACACACACACACACACACACACACACACACACACACACACACACACACACACACACACACACACACACACACACACACACACACACACACACACACACACACACACACACACACACACACACACACACACACACACACACACACACACACACACACACACACACACACACACACACACACACACACACACACACACACACACACACACACACACACACACACACACACACACACACACACACACACACACACACACACACACACACACACACACACACACACACACACACACACACACACACACACACACACACACACACACACACACACACACACACACACACACACACACACACACACACACACACACACACACACACACACACACACACACACACACACACACACACACACACACACACACACACACACACACACACACACACACACACACACACACACACACACACACACACACACACACACACACACACACACACACACACACACACACACACACACACACACACACACACACACACACACACACACACACACACACACACACACACACACACACACACACACACACACACACATGTATACATACATGTATACATACATATATACAGGAACATGTGGAAACATTTCTACAACAAATTCATAACCACTTGCGAAAAAAAACTAAGTTGAACTTCATTTCATGGAAGTTATCACATAATCTTTTATGAGTTTTTTCTTCTTCTCCAGATGGTGAACCATTCTATTCACAGATGATGGGTTTCTACACCTTTTGTGTGAAATTGAATAGGTACTGTGGTGAACAAATGCACAATATTTTTAACTGGGCTTTTTTTGCAGTATTATGTATCATATTTTACCCATATTTCATGTGGCTGTAATTTGACCAAATCTTTCATATATCTACAGAAAATACCACAACAGCATGCATTGGGGACAGGAAGTTGGATGCCCTCCGGTTACGCCACCCCAAGACTGGCCAGGCTGCTGCATACCTTCTTGATACACAGTCAAAGGAGTTACTGGAAGTTCAAGCATTTGATGATAGCCCACGGTGAGTGTTTAAAAAAGCTATGACTATGGTTCATTGTCAAATTGACTCCTGCTGATTAAACCGCCATTGACGGGGGGGGGGCGCGTTTAACGTCCCCTTCCCCAGGGGCGGATCCAGGATTTGTGCAAGGCAGGGCATAGGGGCGCATTTTTCGGGGAACAGGGGCGCATTTTTTTTCTCTCGGGAAATTGAGCGGTTTTTCAAATATGCACAGGGGCGGATCTAGGATTTTTCCGAATGGGGTGGGCGGTTGACCCAGGGGGCGGCATTTTCGCCGTCACAGGGGACACCATGGGTCTAGAAGGGCGTTAAATGTTAATTAATAACATACATTTTCCTGCATTTTTTTTAATTCTCTTACGCTTACTCATTTGCAGTTTGTCACTTCGAAAAAGCAAAATTATAGATGTATTTTTTTTTTAATGATACTGAATTTATTTGTATAACATTCTCACATGTAGGTATATGCCGTCCGTCAGTAGCACGCATTTTCGTCAGTAGCACGTATATTCGAGTGCGATCATGGATGTGACTAATTCTGTCACGGCTAGGTCACTCACCTCTCTCTGGCTTGCCGAAATATACCCCCCCTCTCTCTCTCTCTCTCTCCTCTCTGACCTGCCAAAATCTACCTAGCTCTATATCTGCCTGAATCTATCTCTGATGGAAGTGGTAGACATTATTGTCTACCACTTCCATCAGATGCCGACGCTTCCATCTTCCACGGACGAACAGGCGCCTCTCGTCCAAATTCCTTCGTAGCCACGTCGTTGCGGTGCTTGTTGACAGGAACGGATCCAGGATGGGTGGTTTGGGTCAGTTTGTGGGGAGGCAAATCCCAAAAAGTCTCGCACAATTCTGAAAACTCGTCGGATTTCGCTTGCTTGTGCTTCGATAACTGATTTAAAACAAACTTTACTTAGTAAAAGTTGCTTAGATTTTATATTATATCAGGAAATGTGTCAAATTTGCCCGATTTCAGGTGGTTGGGGGGGGGGGGGGCATGGCCCGTGCCCCCCCCCCTCTCTGGATCCGCCCATGCTTGTTGAAGTCCTTCCCCGTAGCGTATTTGACAATCGCGCCCGTCTGACTTCTTCTTGCACCAAGAAGAGTTGGCAGGGAGAGATGTTCGAGTTGATGCATGGGGCTGGCGCCGCGACTCGTGCTAACTCGTCCTATTTACCCTTGACTGGAATGACCTGCGTCGGTGGCAGCGGCCTGAGTAAGATGAAGTCAATGCGCGGAGAGGACCGTGCCGAAAGTTTGTGACACGTAAATCCTTCGACTTTAAATTCCGCCTGTCAGCAAATATTGCGCGATCGGATATGGTCCATGCAAACAGCTCTGCTTAGCAAAGGGCGCCGACACCATGGTGTCGGCGCGAAACGCATTCAAACGTAAGGTTTGAACCAAATACAAATATGCGCTCAGCTTTAGCTGACAGCACGAGGATAGACCGTGCACCGTAAGTCCAGGAGCTTCCCCGTCTCGGCATACAGCTTTTTTAGCGGGCAAGTCATTTAGGACAGCCCCTGCCTCGTCCGGAGTGATAAACTCATTCTACCTCAACTGATGGAATAGCATCACAGAAGCTATTGTTCTTCTTGTCTCCCATGAGTGACACTCAGTGGCGTGCGTAGAAATTAACAAAGGGTCGGCTTCAGGGCCATCACTCGGTCTGAGGGGCTCTGAGGGTCTCAGGGAACCCTTTGTTAGCCTGAGGAGACCCTTTGTCAGCCTGTGGGCCCTTATGTTCCGTCTGAGGGGCCTTTGGTTGGCGTGAGGGGCCCACGGTTGGGTTGAGGGGATCCTCCGGCGCCCTGAAGGGGATCTTGGTCGGCCTGATGGGCCCACAGTCAACCTGAGCGGTCCTCGGTCGGCTTGAGAGGACCTCGATCGGCCTGAAAGAGAGCTCGGTCGGCTTGAGGGGCCCCCCGTCGACCTGAGGGGCCCTCGTGCGGCATAAGGAGCCCTTATATTATTTCTAGGCCTGATAGAACCAATGCCATGCCTGAGCGGGTCCCAGGCTGGTCTGAGAGGGCAATTGTCGAGGCCTGAGAGAGCCTCGCACTTCCGGCGGTCACTGGCCGGAGGGGCGCCGTTACTGGCCGGAAGGGCGCCGCCATTGGATCTAGAGGGACACCCTCATTGGCCGAAGGGGCACCGTAACTGACCGATGGGGCGTCGTCACTGGCCGCAAGAGTGCCGTCACTGGCCGGAAGAGTGCCATCACTGGCCAGATGGGCGCCGTCATTAGCCGAAGTGGCGCTGTCACTGGCTAGAGGGGCGCCGTCATTAGCCAGAGCGGCGCCGTCACTAGCCAGAGCGGCGCCGTCACTGGCCAGATGGGCGCCGTCATTAGACGGAGGGGCGCAGTCACTGACCGGAGGGTCGCCGTCATTTGCTGGTGGGGCGCCGTCACTGGCCGGAGGGGCGCCGTCATTGGCTGGAGGGGTGCAGTCACTGGCCGGAGGGTCGCCGTCATTTGCTGGTGGGGCGCCGTCACTGGCCGGAGGGGCGCCGTCACTAGCCAGAGAGGCGCCGTCACTGGCCAGAGGGGCGCCGTCATTAGCTGGAGGGGCGCCGTCACTGGCCGGAGGGGCGTCCTCACTGGCCGGAGGGGCGCAGTCATCTGGCCATAGGGCGGCACATGGCTAGGTAACGGCATCTGACCTGAGGGCGGTGCCCCGCCAGAACGCGGTACGTGAACCTGAGGACGGGACCTGGCCTGAGGGCGGCACCTGGCTTGAGAGCGGCACCTGGCTTGAAGGTGGCACCCGGCCAGGGGGCGGCATCTGGCCTGAGGGCGGCACATGACCAGAGGGCGGCACATGACCTGAGGGCAGCACATGACTTGAGGGCGGCACATGACCTGAAGGCGGCACATGACCTGAAGGCGGCACCTGGCCAGGGGCGGCACCTAGCCTGAGGGCGGCTCCTGATCTGAGTGCAGCAAATGGCAGATATCAAACCCCGTAAGCATGTCTATTTCCGCGCCTTCGGCGTGGAAATTGATCTGCTTACGAGGCCCTTCCGCGCCTTCGGCGCGGAGGTGGTGGTGGTGGTGGTGGTGGTGGTGGTGGGGGGGGGGGGGGGGGGGGGGTTGGCGGCTGCCCCCCAGTATCCGCCCGCAGGGGGGGGGGGGGGGGCGGCCGCTCCCCCTGTATCCGCCCCCCCCCCCTGATGAATTTTCGGAATAGATGAAAAACTGATAGCGCTATCAACGTGACACTTCGGGTACCTTATAAATCATTGTTACGTCTTGTGTGCAAAAATGAAGACATTTCGTCTTTTTTTCTCGAGTTATAGCGAATTTAGTGACGTAGTGACACGAGTTTTATACTAAAATCAGCTAAACTTTGCCAGGCTTACAAATACCACATTTGAAGCAAAATGCAATCAAAAAACGCCAAAAGATATAAAATTGCAAGGGCTACAAACTGGCTATCTCGGATTTGTTTAAATTTTAGTTTTGACCCCAAAAAACTTTTGTTAAAAATTGGGGGGGAAATTATCACAAAATACAAAATTTCTAAATTATTCAAAAAACCTGAATAAATGTCAGAGAATCATACCGAGGCAACTACCATGCCAAATTGCAAACTGATATCTCCATTTTTGACCTAACTTATGACATCTAAAGTATGGGTAACTCATGACGTCATATTTTGAAATTGCGTTTTTTGGCCTGTATTGGCCAGATAGACAAATAAATGCCAGCACTGTATTCCTGAGAGAGAAAACTGGTCCATAAACATGCCTTCTTTGTTATATTTATCATTTTCAAATTTTGACCTTCAGTGACAATATTTGACAATATTTGACACTTGACAATAACTTCACGTAAATTAATTCAGTTGGTAAAATGACTATCACTATCGAAATCTACGGGGCAAATAACCCCTAAAACATGTGTTGCATGACTTTCATAGATATTTTGCGCATAGTAATTTTTTGTGACCTGACCTTGACCTTTGTCAACAATCTCACTTTAGCCCATGCGGGATGTGCATAATACCTTTGGCAGCACTTTGGTTGATCATGGTCGTAATCGATGGCTTTTGCTGGAAAGTATGGCCCATAAACTAAAATACGTCGATTTTGACATTTGACCTGACCGTGACCTAACATTTGACCTCACTTTGCAATTTTTAAGCATGCTTTAGATTCATCTCATTGAGAGCTTTCGAATGCCGCATTGTGCGTCTCGCTGCGATCATTGGTTCGAAAGATAATCAGGGGGGCGTTTACCCCCCCCCCCCCCCCCCCCCCCCAGGTCAATCCACCCGGTGTATAGATTGGCTTAGATTGCGAACCACCCGGGGATCGAGAAATGAAAGACGAAAATATTACAAGGCTGACCTTAAAACAAGTCGACATCATTACCAGTTTGGTAAAGAGAGACGACGCTGTCGGTTTAGAGGCCCTATACAAATACACATGGGCCTTATTTTTTACAGATGTCAAAATCAAACTCGAATATCTTTTTGATGAGATCATTGTGGTTGGTTTAACTGCTACCATACTTAATTTAAATACCAAGCCATCAAAATGGCTATCTTAACTCAAATATAATGTTAAAGGGAGATAATGACCTTTTTCCACAAAAATGGAGTTAGCACCTGAAATCGATAGACGAGACCAAAATATATTGTAAATTCATCACATTTTGCATATAACAATTCCTACCGCGAGATATTTCAATTCATAGTTGATAAGCGCTCCACGCTTATAATCAGCAAGCACTCGGTAACGAATTCAGTAAATTAGCCTCCCTACGCATTGTTATTTATCATGAAGGTATGCAATATGTTTCCTGCATTCTATCTTTTGCGAATATGTGCCAAACTTTTATGAACAATCAACAATCATTTTAAAAAAAGTGCATCGAAATCGGCAGTTTAGGTTGGCCCCCCATGGCAACCTATTTAGTGTCGGCGATTTGTTTATAAGTGCCCATTCAACAACGTTGAACAGATTGACACAAAAGCGCCAGATGTTGCGCTTTCCAATAGTGTAGGGAAAATACCGATCATAAATTTTCCCAAACTTCCAACTTTGAATTAGGGAATAATGGTATTTAATTCTTAAATTTAGATCACATCATTTTAATACCATAACGGTAGCCAAAGAAAGTGTTGCTAACAAAATCAAAAGGTCATTATCTCCCTTTAATGTAGGATAGTCCCTTTAAAGGGTTCACCTCGATAGGTTCCTTGAAATTTGGATGTAGGTGGTATTTTTAATCGGAGCTCTGCAAGAAGACATTAGTTGGGACGATATATGTCACCGGCGTAGCCATGATTCGACCAAGAGGGGCCCCGATACTTGATTATAGGGGCCCTAGGCGCTGAAAAGGGTCCAAACGGATTTGATGGGCCCTAAGAGAAAGGCAATATTTTCCAGGCCGTTGCTTAGTGCACTGGGTACATACAACATTTATCAGTGCAATTCAATTAGTGCATTGTTTTTCATGATGCAACACCATCGTGCCTCTGTCCCGGCCGGAAAGGGCCCTCTGAAGGCCAAAGGGGCCCTCTGAAAGCCAGAGTGGGCTCTGCAGGTCAGAATGGGCCCTCTGGAGTTCAGAGTGGGCCCTCTGGAGTTCAGAGTGGGCCCTCTGGAGTTCAGAGTGGGCCCTCTGGAGTTCAGAGTGGGCCCTCTGGAGTTCAGAGTGGGCCCTCTGGAGTTCAGAGTGGGCCCTCTGGAGTTCAAGTGGGCCCTCTGGAGTTCAAGTGGGCCCTCTGGAGTTCAGAGTGGGCCCTCTGGAGTTCAGAGTGGGCCCTCTGGAGTTCAGAGTGGGCCCTCTGGAGTTCAGAGTGGGCCCTCTGGAGTTCAGAGTGGGCCCTCTGGAGTTCAGAGTGGGCCCTCTGGAGTTCAGAGTGGGCCCTCTGGAGTTCAGAGTGGGCCCTCTGGAAGTCAGAGGGGCCCTCTGAAGGCCAGAGTGGGTCCTCTGGAGGGCAGAGTGGGTCCTCTGGAGGGCAGAGTGGGTCCTCTGGAGGGCAGAGTGGGTCCTCTGGAGGACAGTGGGCCCTCTGGAGGTCAGAATTGGCCATATGGAGGCTCAAGTGGGCCCTCTGGAGGTGGAGGAAGAAGCCTTATGAAGGCAGGAGTGAACCCTCTTGAAGTGGAAGCTGGAGAGCGCCCTCTGAAGGCCAGAGTGGGCCGTCTGTAGGTCAGAGTGGGCCCCCAGGAAGCCAGAGGAGGTCCACTAGTATCCAGAGGGGCCCTCTGGAGCCAGAGTGAACCCCTTTTTCATTTATCAAAAAAGAAAGAAAAAACTGTTTTATTACGCATTTATTTCACTCCCATATTTAGTGACCTGCAAACGTCTATAATTTTTGCATTTGCAAAAATCATCGTCATATATCAATCCCTAATGAAATAGCTATCGATTCCGATTAGTTGCGTTCAAATCGGTTGATAAACATGGCAGCTGTGATGGATCAAATTTACCTCTAATTTTGCTAGTTTTTGCCCCCCTGTTTCCCCTCTATCAAAGATTTAGGATTTTTAAAAGAAATGTAGATCGTGTTGAGAGAAATTGAACTCCCTTTATTTATTTTTTAATCGGACGGGTGGATCTCGAGATCTTCGGACGGGGGGGATCCGCCCCCCCCCCCCCCCCCGCCACTAATAGGGGTATCCAGGAGCCTGCCACTTTAAACGAATTTTCGATACCTATGCTCTGATTAACTTCTGTGAGTTTGAAATCGTTCGATAAATCCCCGTGGCCGTGACTTTGACACGACCGGAGCTATTGTTGGAGGTAAGATCACTCGACGTGACCTGGTGACCTGACCTGAGATGACCCGAGGTAAAAATACACAATATATGGATAATTGGTGCCCGAAGACCTATGCCAATTTTGGTGGCGCTGTACGCCGCCGTTCTCTCGCTATTCCCGAAAACTCTCAGGGAGAGTCAAAATGACCCACACCAGGGCGAAGGTTAATCGGTGGCAGCGTTTTGGCGTAGAAGAAAGCCTTGCATCGTGACCTCACGGAAATGCCGGTGGCCATAACTCAGTAACTGTTCCATCAAGTGAGATGAAACTTGCCATAACGTGATTCAGCGCCTCATATACCCACATAGGCATACGAACAGGGGGGGGGGGGGGGGGCATGGCCTCCTCACTTTTCTGCCATTTTGTGTGCTAAAATATTGTCTTGGTCGGTGATTTGTGGATGGCGAAGTGTTCGCAAACTGCCAAGACTAGAAGAGCCCGAATCTGCAAATAAATATTGCATAGTGGCATAGCGCCTATTTGGTTTCTCTCAATACGGAGATCAAAGTTGCACTGCCCCCCCCCCCCCCCCCACGCGCGCGCACACACAGACACACGCACGCACGCACGCACGCACGCACGCACGCACGCACGCACGCCACACTTTTCGTGACGTCCCTGTTAAAACCCATGACAACGGATTTTCATCAAACCTGAAATGCGGCGTGTTTTGGCCCTGCCGATCTGTCTTGGAATACCCAATGCCTGAAAATACCCTCTCAGACCGTCTGAAGGCCGCTTTCAGACCGGCATAAGTAATAGGGTTTAAAAGCCCCAAAAAGTTTAAAAACCAAGCCTCAGGTGTAAAAATACCCTTTTAAATCAGCATAGGGCCCCTCGCACCGACCGAGGGCTCTTTCAGACTAACCGGGGGCCTTTTTGCCAAGTTGCCCCCCCCCCCCCCCCAAGGCCAGGGCTGCGACCGCCCCTGCGTAACGTCCACAGGCACCAAAATCCCCTGGAGGAACCCAATGGAATTACCCCTAAAACGCATCATTGGAAAATCGCTACTGTTAGTCCACGATCGAAACCGAGCGATCTAGTGTCCGATCTAGCGATGTTTGTATACAAAGAGATTGTACAAGAATACAAGGGAAATCCAAGGCACGCTGACTATTGACAGCTTTACCAAATGCTCATCGACTGGGCGATTGGTCGTTATTGATGGGTTAGGGTGTGCCTTGTATCCATCCGTTATGCGGCCTTGACTCGGTATCGGGTTTGCACATGCAAGGCGAACGATTAAGCACGCTGTTAAGAATGATTTCAGAGCTGTGGCTCTCACCACGGCAGGCCTGAAAGGGCCCTTATCAAGCCTAAGAGGGTCCCAAACCAGTCAGTCTGATAGGGTCCTTACAAGACCGTACAAAGCAGCGGGCCTCGCGTCGGTCTGTGAGGGTCATTCCTGGCCTGGGAGGACCCAATGTGGGTATGAGAGGGTCCTTGTCAAGTCTTCCGAGTCTTTGAGGCTCCACGCTGACCTGATAGGGTGAAAGGACCCTTTCTAGGCGGTAGGCATGAGAGGGCCCTCGTCAGGCCTGAGGAGCCCTATGCGTGTCTAAGATCGCCCTTGTACGGTCTGAGGTCCGCTGCAGGCCCTTGAAGGCCCTGCATGGTTCTGAAAGGGCCCTCGTAAGACCTGAAAAGGACCCTGGACCGATCGGAGAGGATCCTTGCCAGGCCTGGAAGGACCCTAGGCTGGACTGAGAAGTCCATCGCGCGGTCTGAGAGGGCCCTTGCCAGGCTTTAGAGCAGAGGGTTAAGAGGTCCGTCATCCGACCTGAGAGGGCCCTATGCCGGTCTGAGAGGCCCCTGGGCCCTGGGGTGGTTTGAGAGTGGCCCTACCGGGCCTGAGAGGGCCCTACGCCCGATCAAGAGGGTCCTTGCCAACCTTTGGATGGGCCCTCGGTCGGTCTGAGAGGTTCCTTTCCAGGCCTCAGAGTGCCCTAGTCTGGTCTGAGAAGGACCTCGGTTGCTCTAAGAGGGCCCTTGCAAGGTCTGAGGGGCCGTCTGGATCGTTCGCGAACAGATAAGGTTCGCGAACGGCCCAATGGGGTTTCTAGGGACCAAAGAGACCCTTATCTCCTAGCTCCTAGCTCAACGTCACAATCATAAGATTGCGCTTAGTCGGCTTCCTGCAATATCCCGGTCTTGAAAGGCCGAAGACTGCCGAATGTGGCGTCACGTACGATGGACAGGTTTGGATAGACGAACCATCTCGAGCAGCCTTGGCATTTGGGCCATTTTCTGGACTTTTTGGGTCCAAAGAATTTTGCTCTCTTCATATTTGTTCAGGAAATTTGCTGTTTTTTCGCCTGATCTTACCGACATTGTAGTTAAAATATAACTCAATTTTCCTCACAAAGATATAATATCTATTACAAATCAGGATTTTTTACTTTCCAAGTAAAATAATTAAAACAAAAATACAAATCTTAACTTGCCTGACAATACAATTTTACTCTCCACCTATGGATTTTTACTCTCCGGGACCAGGTCATGAAATGAAAAATCCAACACTGAATTCTCCAGACGAAGATTCTCGTAGACATTTTGCGGCTTTACAGAGGCGAAGAAACGCCTTGTTCACGGAGACGAAGAAACGCACACCGAAGAAGGTGTGGTGATGAGGATGTGCTGATGAAAAATGCATGCAGGAATATGAAAGGAGCGATTCGGACCAGCGTTGTACTGGTTCAAGGTTCATGTTATGAAATGGGTGACGCTGTGCTGATGCTTTGTGACGCTGTGCTGATGCTTTGTGATGCTGTACTGATGTCATCCCACCGTAAATGGGTGACGCTGTGCTGATGCTTTGTGACGCTGTGCTGATGCTTTGTGATGCTGTACTGATGTCATCCCACCGTAAATGGGTGACTGTGCTGATGCTTTGTGACGCTGTGCTGATGCTTTGTGACGCTGTGCTGATGCTTTGTGATGCTGTACTGATGTCATCCCACCGTTGCTCTGACTGGATAAGTGGGTCGTCGCCATACCTTGTTCATCGTTTGTTCATCGTTGTTGACGTGTTCCTCGTTTCAGCTCCTGGTTTATCGGCACCTCAGTGGAGACGGACGGACACATACATGTCTGCACGCCGCAGGACCCTCTCTACATCGTACTCTCCTACATCCGGCAGGTCAGTGCGCCAATGCTGGAGCGGTTTTTACCTTCCTTTCAACGAGACGTGAATAGCGTGTAATAGGGACTTGTGTATTACTCAAGCCGTGAACCTTACGCTCTTACGCGCATATAATTATCCGGAATATGTTGCTTGATTCTCGTTCAATTGTACGGAGATACGTCTATCACAAATGCCAGTTTGAAAGTAGGCATATTGGATTGTGTCAATCAGTACCTAATGGCAGGCAGTGCATTGCCAGTAAAGGAGAACGGGCGGGAATTCCTTCACTGTGAGCTGAGCGCTACTTTGTCAGTAAAGGAGAACGGGCGGGAATTCCTTCACTGTGAGCTGAGCGATACTTTGTCAGTAAAGGAGAACGTGCGGGAATTCCTTCACTGTGAGCTGAGCGCTACGTTGTCAGTAAAGGAGAACGGGCGGGAATTCCTTCACTGTGAGCTGAGCGCTACTTTGTCAGTAAAGGAGAACGTGCGGGAATTCCTTCACTGTGAGCTGAGCGCTACTTTGTCAGTAAAGGAGAACGGGCGGGAATTCATTCACTGTGAGCTGAGCGCTACTTTGTCAGTAAAGGAGAGCGGGCGGGAATTCCTTCACCGTGCGCTGAGCGGTACCGAGCCACCGCGACTGAGCCACACTGAGCTCCACACCGAGTGACACTGAGCTCCACACTGAGCTCCACACTGAGCTCCACACTGAGCTCCACACTGAGCTCCACACTGAGCTCCACACTGAGCTCCACACTGAGCTCCACACTGAGCTCCACACTGAGCTCCACACCCGAGTGACACTGAGCTCCACACCCGAGTGACACTGAGCTCCACACCCGAGTGACACTGAGCTCCACACCGAGCCAGAGCTCCACACTGAGCTCCACACTGAGCTCCACACTGAGCTCCACACCCGAGTGACACTGAGCTCCACACCGAGTGACACAGCTCCACACCCGAGTGACACAGCTGCACACCCGAGTGACACTGAGCTCCACACCGAGTGACACTGAGCTCCACACCCGAGTGACACTGAGCTCCACACCCGAGTGACATAGCTGCACACCCGAGTGACACTGAGCTCCACACCGAGTGACACTGAGCTCCACACTGAGCTCCACACCCGAGTGACACTGAGCTCCACACCGAGCTAGAGCTCCACACTGAGCTCCACACTGAGCTCCACACCCGAGTGACACTGAGCTCCACACCGAGTGACACTGAGCTCCACACCCGAGTGACACAGCTGCACACCCGAGTGACACTGAGCTCCACACTGAGCTCCACACTGAGCTCCACACCGAGTCACACTGAGCTCCACACCCGAGTGACACTGAGCTCCACACCCGAGTGACACTGAGCTCCACACCGAGTCACACTGAGCTCCACACCCGAGTGACACAGCTGCACACCCGAGTGACACTGAGCTCCACACCGAGTCACACTGAGCTTCACACCGAGCCACACTGAGCTCCACACCCGAGTGACACTGAGCTCCACACTGAGCTCCACACCGAGCTCCACACCGAGCTCCACACCGAGTCACACTGAGCTCCACACCGAGTCACACTGAGCTCCACACCGAGTCACACTGAGCTCCACACCGAGCCACACTGAGCTCCACACTGAGCTCCACACCCGAGTGACACTGAGCTCCACACCGAGTCACACTGAGCTCCACACCGAGTCACGCTGAGCTCCACACCGAGTCACACTGAGCTCCACACCGAGTGACACTGAGCTCCACACCGAGTCACACTGAGCTTCACACCGAGCCACACTGAGCTCCACACCCGAGTGACACTGAGCTCCACACTGAGCTCCACACCGAGCTCCACACCGAGTCACACTGAGCTCCACACCGAGTCACACTGAGCTCCACACCGAGTCACACTGAGCTCCACACCGAGCCACACTGAGCTCCACACTGAGCTCCACACCCGAGTGACACTGAGCTCCACACCGAGTCACACTGAGCTCCACACCGAGTCACGCTGAGCTCCACACCGAGTCACACTGAGCTCCACACCGAGTCACACTGAGCTCCACACCGAGTCACACTGAGCTCCACACCGAGTCACACTGAGCTCCACACCCGAGTGACACTGAGCTCCACACCCGAGTCACACTGAGCTCCACACCGAGTCACACTGAGCTCCACACCGAGTCACACTGAGCTCCTCACTGAGCTCCACACCCGAGTGACACTGAGCTCCACACCGAGTCACACTGAGCTCCACACTGAGCTCCACACCGAGTTCCACACCGAGTCACACTGAGCTCCACACCGAGTCACACTGAGCTCCTCACTGAGCTCCACACCCGAGTGACACTGAGCTCCACACCGAGTCACACTGAGCTCCACACCGAGTCACACTGAGATCCACACTAAGCTCCACACCGAGTCACACTGAGCTCCACACAGAGTCACACTGAGCTCCACACTGAGCTCCACACCAAGCTACACTGAGCCACACTGAGCTCCACACTGAGCTCCACACCCGAGTCACACTGAGCTCCACACTGAGTGACACTGAGCTCCACACCGAGCCACACTGAGCTCCACACCCGAGTGACACTGAGCTCCACACTGAGCACCACACCCGAGTGACATTGAGCTCCACACCGAGTCACACAGCTCCACACCGAGTCACACCGAGCTCCACACCGAGTCACACTGAGCTCCACACCGAGTCACACTGAGCTCCACACCGAGTCACACTGAGCTCCACACCGAGTCACACTGAGCTTCACACTGAGCTCCACACCGAGCCACACTGAGCTCCACACCGAGTGACACTGAGCTCCACACCGAGTCACACTGAGCTCCACACCGAGTCACACTGAGCTCCACACTGAGCTCTACACCCGAGTCACACTGAGCTCCACACTGAGCTCCACACCGAGTGACACTGAGCTCCACACTGAGTCACACTGAGCTCCACACCGAGCCACACCGTGCCACACTGAGCTCCACGCCGAGTCACACTGAGCTCCACACCCGAGTCACACTGAGCTCCACACCGAGTCACACTGAGCTCCACACCCGAGTGACACTGAGTGCCACACTGAGCTCCACACCGAGTCACACTGAGCTCCACACCGAGTCACACTGAGCTCCACACTGAGCTCCACACTGAGCTCCACACTGAGTGACACTGAGCTTCACACTGAGCTCCATACCGAGTGACACTGAGCTCCACACTGAGCTCCACACCGAGTCACACTGAGCTCCACACCCGAGTCACACTGAGCTTCACACTGAGCTCCACACCCGAGTGACACTGAGCTCCACACCGAGTCACACTGAGCTCCACACTGAGCTCCACACCGAGCCACACTGAGCTCTACACTGAGCTCCACACTGAGCTCCACACCGAGCTTCACACCGAGTCACACGGAACTCCACACTGAGCTTCACACGAGCTCCACACCGAGTGACACTGAGCTCCACACTGAGCTCCACACCGAGTGACACTGAGCTCCACACTGAGCTCTACACCCGAGTGACACTGAGCTCCACACTGAGCTCCACACCGAGTCACACTGAGCTCCACACTGAGCTCCACACCGAGTCACACTGAGCTCCACACTGAGCTCCACACCGAGTCACACTGAGCTCCACACTGAGCTCTACACCCGAGTGACACTGAGCTCCACACTGAGCTCCACACCGAGTGACACTGAGCTCCACACCGAGTGACACTGAGCTCCACACTGAGCTCCACACCGAGTCACACTGAGCTCCACACTGAGCTCTACACCCGAGTCACACTGAGCTCCACACTGAGCTCCACACCGAGTGACACTGAGCTCCACACCGAGCTCCACACTGAGCTCCACACCGAGTCACACTGAGCTCCACACCGAGTCACACTGAGCTCCTTTACTTTACCAGTAAAGGAGAACGGGCGGGAATTCCTTCACCGTGAGCTGAGTGCTACTTTGTCAGTAAAGGAGAACGGGCGGGAATTCCTTCACTGTGAGCTGAGCGCTACTTTGTCAGTAAAGGAGAACGGGCGGGAATTCCTTCACTGTGAGCTGAGCGCTACGTTGTCAGTAAAGGAGAACGGGCGGGAATTCCTTCCGTGCGCTGAGCGCTACTTTGTCAGTAAAGGAGAACGGGCGGGAACTCCTTCACTGTGAGCTGAGCGCTATTTTGTCAGTAAAGGAGAACATGCGGGAATTCCTTCACTGTGAGCTGAGCGCTACTATGTCAGTAAAGGAAAACGGGCGGGAATTCCTTCACTGTGCGCTGAGCGCTACTATGTCAGTAAGGGAGAACGGGCGGGAATTCCTTCACTGTGAGCTGAGCGCTACTTTGTCAGTAAAGGAGAACGGGCGGGAATTCTTGCACTGTGAGCTGAGCGCTACGTTGTCAGTAAAGAACGGACGGGAATTCCTTCACTGTGAGCTGAGCGCTACTTTGTCGGTAAAGGAGAACGTGCGGGAATTCCTTCACTGTGAGCTGAGCGCTACGTTGTCAGTAAAGGAGAACGGGCGGGAATTCCTTCACCGTGAGCTGAGCGCGGTGCCATTGGACTGGCGCTCGCGGTGGACCGTGTAAGCTCTTACGTGTATTGTGTGTGTGACTCGGTGTGGAGCTCAGTGTGGAGCTCAGTGTGACTCGGTGTGGAGCTCAGTGTGGAGCTCAGTGTGGCTCGGTGTGGAGCTCAGTGTGGAGCTCGGTGTGGCTCGGTGTGGAGCTCAGTGTGGCTCGGTGTGGAGCTCAGTGTGGCTCGGTGTGGCTCGGTGTGGCGCTCAGTGTGGCTCGGTGTGGAGCTCAGTGTGGCTCGGTGTGGCTCGGTGTGGCGCTCAGTGTGGCTCGGTGTGGAGCTCAGTGTGGCTCGGTGTGGAGCTCAGTGTGGAGCTCGGTGTGGAGCTCGGTGTGGAGCTCAGTGTGTGTGTGTATGAGTGCGTGTATGTGAGACTGTGAGCTGTCTGCTGTCCGGCAGAGTAAGTATGCGCAGCAGTTGGACCAGCTCCTGTCGGATCACCAGTTCCCAGATGTGGCTCGGTGTGGAGCTCAGTGTGTGTGTGTGTATGAGTGCGTGTATGTGAGACTGTGAGCTGTCTGCTGTCCGGCAGAGTAAGTATGCGCAGCAGTTGGACCAGCTCCTGTCGGATCACCAGTTCCCAGATGTGGCTCGGTGTGGAGCTCAGTGTGTGTGTGTGTATGAGTGCGTGTATGTGAGACTGTGAGCTGTCTGCTGTCCGGCAGAGTAAGTATGCGCAGCAGTTGGACCAGCTCCTGTCGGATCACCAGTTCCCAGATGTGGCTCGGTGTGGAGCTCAGTGTGTGTGTGTGTGTATGAGTGCGTGTATGTGAGACTGTGAGCTGTCTGCTGTCCGGCAGAGTAAGTATGCGCAGCAGTTGGACCAGCTCCTGTCGGATCACCAGTTCCCAGATGTGGCTCGGTGTGGAGCTCAGTGTGTGTGTGTGTGTATGAGTGCGTGTATGTGAGACTGTGAGCTGTCTGCTGTCCGGCAGAGTAAGTATGCGCAGCAGTTGGACCAGCTCCTGTCGGATCACCAGTTCCCAGATGTGGCTCGGTGTGGAGCTCGGTGTGGAGCTCAGTGTGTGTGTGTGTATGAGTGCGTGTATGTGAGACTGTGAGCTGTCTGCTGTCCGGCAGAGTAAGTATGCGCAGCAGTTGGACCAGCTCCTGTCGGATCACCAGTTCCCAGATGTGGCTCGGTGTGGAGCTCAGTGTGTGTGTGTGTATGAGTGCGTGTATGTGAGACTGTGAGCTGTCTGCTGTCCGGCAGAGTAAGTATGCGCAGCAGTTGGACCAGCTCCTGTCGGATCACCAGTTCCCAGATGTGGCTCGGTGTGGAGCTCAGTGTGTGTGTGTATGAGTGCGTGTATGTGAGACTGTGAGCTGTCTGCTGTCCGGCAGAGTAAGTATGCGCAGCAGTTGGACCAGCTCCTGTCGGATCGTCAGTTCCCAGATGTGGCTCGGTGTGGAGCTCGGTGTAGAGCTGGGTGTGGAGCTCAGTGTGGAGCTCGGTGTGGAGCTCGGTGTGGAGCTCAGTGTGTGTGTGTATGAGTGCGTGTATGTGAGACTGTGAGCTGTCTGCTGTCCGGCAGAGTAAGTATGCGCAGCAGTTGGACCAGCTCCTGTCGGATCACCAGTTCCCAGATGTGGCTCGGTGTGGAGCTCAGTGTGTGTGTGTGTATGAGTGCGTGTATGTGAGACTGTGAGCTGTCTGCTGTCCGGCAGAGTAAGTATGCGCAGCAGTTGGACCAGCTCCTGTCGGATCACCAGTTCCCAGATGTGGCTCGGTGTGGAGCTCAGTGTGTGTGTGTGTATGAGTGCGTGTATGTGAGACTGTGAGCTGTCTGCTGTCCGGCAGAGTAAGTATGCGCAGCAGTTGGACCAGCTCCTGTCGGATCACCAGTTCCCAGATGTGGCTCGGTGTGGAGCTCGGTGTGGAGCTCGGTGTGGAGCTCAGTGTGTGTGTGTGTATGAGTGCGTGTATGTGAGACTGTGAGCTGTCTGCTGTCCGGCAGAGTAAGTATGCGCAGCAGTTGGACCAGCTCCTGTCGGATCACCAGTTCCCAGATGTGGCTCGGTGTGGAGCTCGGTGTGGAGCTCGGTGTGGAGCTCAGTGTGTGTGTGTGTATGAGTGCGTGTATGTGAGACTGTGAGCTGTCTGCTGTCCGGCAGAGTAAGTATGCGCAGCAGTTGGACCAGCTCCTGTCGGATCACCAGTTCCCAGATGTGGCTCGGTGTGGAGCTCAGTGTGTGTGTGTGTATGAGTGCGTGTATGTGAGACTGTGAGCTGTCTGCTGTCCGGCAGAGTAAGTATGCGCAGCAGTTGGACCAGCTCCTGTCGGATCACCAGTTCCCAGATGTGGCTCGGTGTGGAGCTCAGTGTGGCTCGGTGTGGCTCGGTGTGGCGCTCAGTGTGGCTCGGTGTGGAGCTCAGTGTGGCTCGGTGTGGAGCTCGGTGTGGAGCTCGGTGTGGAGCTCAGTGTGGCTCGGTGTGGAGCTCGGTGTGGAGCTCAGTGTGTGTGTGTGTATGAGTGCGTGTATGTGAGACTGTGAGCTGTCTGCTGTCCGGCAGAGTAAGTATGCGCAGCAGTTGGACCAGCTCCTGTCGGATCACCAGTTCCCAGATGTGGCTCGGTGTGGAGCTCGGTGTGGAGCTCGGTGTGGAGCTCAGTGTGTGTGTGTATGAGTGCGTGTATGTGAGACTGTGAGCTGTCTGCTGTCCGGCAGAGTAAGTATGCGCAGCAGTTGGACCAGCTCCTGTCGGATCACCAGTTCCCAGATGTGGCTCGGTGTGGAGCTCAGTGTGGCTCGGTGTGGAGCTCAGTGTGGCTCGGTGTGGAGCTCAGTGTGGAGCTCAGTGTGTGTGTGTGTATGAGTGCGTGTATGTGAGACTGTGAGCTGTCTGCTGTCCGGCAGAGTAAGTATGCGCAGCAGTTGGACCAGCTCCTGTCGGATCACCAGTTCCCAGATGTGGCTCGGTGTGGAGCTCAGTGTGTGTGTGTGTATGAGTGCGTGTATGTGAGACTGTGAGCTGTCTGCTGTCCGGCAGAGTAAGTATGCGCAGCAGTTGGACCAGCTCCTGTCGGATCACCAGTTCCCAGATGTGGCTCGGTGTGGAGCTCGGTGTGGAGCTCGGTGTGGAGCTCAGTGTGTGTGTGTGTGTATGAGTGCGTGTATGTGAGACTGTGAGCTGTCTGCTGTCCGGCAGAGTAAGTATGCGCAGCAGTTGGACCAGCTCCTGTCGGATCACCAGTTCCCAGATGTGGCTCGGTGTGGAGCTCAGTGTGTGTGTGTGTATGAGTGCGTGTATGTGAGACTGTGAGCTGTCTGCTGTCCGGCAGAGTAAGTATGCGCAGCAGTTGGACCAGCTCCTGTCGGATCACCAGTTCCCAGATGTGGCTCGGTGTGGAGCTCCGTGTGGAGCTCAGTGTGTGTGTGTATGAGTGCGTGTATGTGAGACTGTGAGCTGTCTGCTGTCCGGCAGAGTAAGTATGCGCAGCAGTTGGACCAGCTCCTGTCGGATCACCAGTTCCCAGATGTGGCTCGGTGTGGAGCTCGGTGTGGAGCTCAGTGTGTGTGTGTGTATGAGTGCGTGTATGTGAGACTGTGAGCTGTCTGCTGTCCGGCAGAGTAAGTATGCGCAGCAGTTGGACCAGCTCCTGTCGGATCACCAGTTCCCAGATGTGGCTCGGTGTGGAGCTCGGTGTGGAGCTCAGTGTGTGTGTGTATGAGTGCGTGTATGTGAGACTGTGAGCTGTCTGCTGTCCGGCAGAGTAAGTATGCGCAGCAGTTGGACCAGCTCCTGTCGGATCACCAGTTCCCAGATGTGGCTCGGTGTGGAGCTCAGTGTGTGTGTGTGTATGAGTGCGTGTATGTGAGACTGTGAGCTGTCTGCTGTCCGGCAGAGTAAGTATGCGCAGCAGTTGGACCAGCTCCTGTCGGATCACCAGTTCCCAGATGTGGCTCGGTGTGGAGCTCGGTGTGGAGCTCAGTGTGGAGCTCAGTGTGGCTCGGTGTGGAGCTCGGTGTGGAGCTCAGTGTGGCTCGGTGTGGAGCTCGGTGTGGAGCTCAGTGTGGAGCTCAGTGTGGCTCGGTGTGGAGCTCGGTGTGGAGCTCAGTGTGGCTCGGTGTGGAGCTCGGTGTGGAGCTCAGTGTGGCTCGGTGTGGAGCTCGGTGTGGAGCTCGGTGTGGAGCTCAGTGTGGAGCTCAGTGTGGCTCGGTGTGGAGCTCGGTGTGGAGCTCAGTGTGTGTGTGTGTGTGTGTATGAGTGCGTGTATGTGAGACTGTGAGCTGTCTGCTGTCCGGCAGAGTAAGTATGCGCAGCAGTTGGACCAGCTCCTGTCGGATCACCAGTTCCCAGATGTGGCTCGGTGTGGAGCTCGGTGTGGAGCTCAGTGTGTGTGTGTGTATGAGTGCGTGTATGTGAGACTGTGAGCTGTCTGCTGTCCGGCAGAGTAAGTATGCGCAGCAGTTGGACCAGCTCCTGTCGGATCACCAGTTCCCAGATGTGGCTCGGTGTGGAGCTCAGTGTGTGTGTGTGTGTATGAGTGCGTGTATGTGAGACTGTGAGCTGTCTGCTGTCCGGCAGAGTAAGTATGCGCAGCAGTTGGACCAGCTCCTGTCGGATCACCAGTTCCCAGATGTGGCTCGGTGTGGAGCTCGGTGTGGAGCTCAGTGTGTGTGTGTGTATGAGTGCGTGTATGTGAGACTGTGAGCTGTCTGCTGTCCGGCAGAGTAAGTATGCGCAGCAGTTGGACCAGCTCCTGTCGGATCACCAGTTCCCAGATGTGGCTCGGTGTGGAGCTCAGTGTGTGTGTGTGTGTATGAGTGCGTGTATGTGAGACTGTGAGCTGTCTGCTGTCCGGCAGAGTAAGTATGCGCAGCAGTTGGACCAGCTCCTGTCGGATCACCAGTTCCCAGATGTGGCTCGGTGTGGAGCTCAGTGTGTGTGTGTGTATGAGTGCGTGTATGTGAGACTGTGAGCTGTCTGCTGTCCGGCAGAGTAAGTATGCGCAGCAGTTGGACCAGCTCCTGTCGGATCACCAGTTCCCAGATGTGGCTCGGTGTGGAGCTCGGTGTGGAGCTCAGTGTGTGTGTGTGTGTGTATGAGTGCGTGTATGTGAGACTGTGAGCTGTCTGCTGTCCGGCAGAGTAAGTATGCGCAGCAGTTGGACCAGCTCCTGTCGGATCACCAGTTCCCAGATGTGGCTCGGTGTGGAGCTCAGTGTGTGTGTGTGTATGAGTGCGTGTATGTGAGACTGTGAGCTGTCTGCTGTCCGGCAGAGTAAGTATGCGCAGCAGTTGGACCAGCTCCTGTCGGATCACCAGTTCCCAGATGTGGCTCGGTGTGGAGCTCAGTGTGTGTGTGTGTATGAGTGCGTGTATGTGAGACTGTGAGCTGTCTGCTGTCCGGCAGAGTAAGTATGCGCAGCAGTTGGACCAGCTCCTGTCGGATCACCAGTTCCCAGATGTGGCTCGGTGTGGAGCTCGGTGTGGAGCTCAGTGTGGAGCTCAGTGTGGCTCGGTGTGGAGCTCGGTGTGGAGCTCAGTGTGGCTCGGTGTGGAGCTCGGTGTGGAGCTCAGTGTGGAGCTCAGTGTGGCTCGGTGTGGAGCTCGGTGTGGAGCTCAGTGTGGCTCGGTGTGGAGCTCGGTGTGGAGCTCAGTGTGGCTCGGTGTGGAGCTCGGTGTGGAGCTCGGTGTGGAGCTCAGTGTGGAGCTCAGTGTGGCTCGGTGTGGAGCTCGGTGTGGAGCTCAGTGTGTGTGTGTGTGTGTATGAGTGCGTGTATGTGAGACTGTGAGCTGTCTGCTGTCCGGCAGAGTAAGTATGCGCAGCAGTTGGACCAGCTCCTGTCGGATCACCAGTTCCCAGATGTGGCTCGGTGTGGAGCTCAGTGTGGCTCGGTGTGGAGCTCGGTGTGGAGCTCGGTGTGGAGCTCAGTGTGTGTGTGTGTATGAGTGCGTGTATGTGAGACTGTGAGCTGTCTGCTGTCCGGCAGAGTAAGTATGCGCAGCAGTTGGACCAGCTCCTGTCGGATCACCAGTTCCCAGATGTGGCTCGGTGTGGAGCTCAGTGTGTGTGTGTGTATGAGTGCGTGTATGTGAGACTGTGAGCTGTCTGCTGTCCGGCAGAGTAAGTATGCGCAGCAGTTGGACCAGCTCCTGTCGGATCACCAGTTCCCAGATGTGGCTCGGCTGGTGGACGCTGTCGGCTTGGATCGCCTGGCGCTCATCGCAGATAGGAGGGGTACGTTCCCCCGTCCCGTCCAGACAGGAGGGGTATGTGTTCGGTCCCCGTCCAGACAGGAGGGATACGTTCCCCCGTCCCCGTCCAGATAGGAGGGGTACGTTCCCCTGTCCCCGTCCAGATAGGAGGGGTACGTTCCCCCGTCCCCGCCCAGACAGGAGGGGTACGTTCCCCGTCCCCGTCCAGACAGGAGGGGTATGTGTTCGGTCCCCGTCCAGACAGGAGGGGCATGTGTCCGGTCTCCGTCCGGACAGGAGGGGTATGTGTCCGGCCCCCGTCCAGACTGGAGGGGTATGTGTCCGGTCCCCGTCCAGACAGGAGGGGTATGTGTCCTGTCTCCATCCAGACAGGAAGGGTGCAGCCTGTTCCTTGCGCAAATAGCCAAATAGGGTAATGACAGGTCTAAAAATAAAACATTGACAGCGTGAACTACACAGCACGACGGACGTAAAATCAGAGAGAAAACGGCAACTGAGAACAACGCAATTTGTCAATCTTGTGTTATGTGGTGCATTACTCAATTTTTCCTAGGGTGGATTTTCTCTATTGGTTGTTGCTCACATCTAAGCCCAGTTATCTGTTGAACCGTTGACGCTATTCTGTTGAATTCGATTACGCCATGATGTAGGGTGACGCCTGACACGCCTCTGTCCTCACCGCCAGGAGATCCCGAGCTGAGGGCATACAAGTACAGCGAGGAGCGCGCGCTGGCCTGGCTGGAGCGACGCGCCCGCCGTCTAGCGGCTGTTCTCGAAACTAAACGTCTGCACGGCACCAGTGGCAAGGCTGACAACTTTGTCAAGGTGGATCAGGCAGAAGTCGGGAAAGGTAACGGTGCACTACATCGGTATTTCTCACATTACTTTGTGTAGCATGTCCCCGCTGCTTCCCACACTGCTAGCCACACTGCTAGAAGTTGTACTTTTGCCTACAAATAGTGTATTATTATTGTAATAGCGGATGCTGTAAGAGATGTTGGCTGTTCACAGAACTTGGCTCATCTTCACACTAAAACGTCCTACAGACAGTTAAAGAAAACCTTTCCCCGCTCATACGTGTGTACTGTGTGTGTGTCGGTCCGTCAGAGGTGTACCTGAAGTTCGTTTGGAGCCTGACCTCTGGGTACCTGATGAGTACCTCTTCCCTTCCCCTGTTCACACGTACCTGTCTGTCGCTCCGTCAGAGGTGTACCTGAAGTTCGCTTGGAGCCTGACCTGTGAGTACCTGATGAGTACCTCTTCCCTTCCCCTGCTCACACGTACCTGTCTGTCGCTCCGTCAGAGGTGTACCTGAAGTTCGTTTGGAGCCTGACCTCTGGGTACCTGATGAGTACCTCTTCCCTTCCCCGGCTCACACGTACCTGTCTGTCGCTCCGTCAGAGGTGTACCTGGAGTTCGTTTGGAGCCTGACCTCTGGGTACCTGATGAGTACCTATTCCCTTCCCCTGCTCACACGTACCTGTCTGTCGCTCCGTCAGAGGTGTACCTGAAGTTCGCTTGGAGCCTGACCTGTGAGTACCTGATGAGTACCTCTTCCCTTCCCCTGCTCACACGTACCTGTCTGTCGCTCCGTCAGAGGTGTACCTGAAGTTCGCTTGGAACCTGACCTGTGAGTACCTGATGAGTACCTCTTCCCTTCCCCTGTCACACATGTGTCTGTCGCTCCGTCAGAGGTGTACCTGAAGTTCGCTTGGAGCCTGACCTGTGAGTACCTGAGCGGCGAGCTGAGCACGGCGCTGCGCCAGAGGCTGCAGCTGCCGGAGGAGCGGGCGAAGCGCAGCCAGCCGGCCGCCGAGTCGCCGGCCAAGAGAGCACGCGGTGCCGCCCAGCCGACCGCGCCTCTCGAGGACTACTCGCAGTCGGTGGGCAACGGCAAGAAGGTATACTTCGCAACACGGCCAGCCTCGCCATTTCCCATACAGGCAGCTGGCAAAGGGTGCCGTACATGTTTCGTTTTCGTTTTTTTTTTGTTTGTTTCGTTTTCCCGTTGTTTTTGGTTTGCGTTTCGTTGCCGTGTTTCGTTTGCGCGATCTTTCACGTACCCTGTGTTGCGTTTCGTTGCCGTGTTTCATTTGCGATCTTTCATGTACCCTGTGTTGCGTTTCGTTGCCGTGTTTCGTTTGCGATCTTTCACGTACCCTGTATGTATTTGTTGCAGGTGCTCGAGCCTCGGAACGCCAAACAGAAAGCACTGGCCAAGTCAGCCATTGGCACAAAGAGCATTGCGTCGTTTTTCAAGAAGAAGTAGTTTAGAAGTGCGCCTGAGTGCCGCGGTCTTCTTTTGCATTCCTGAAGCGTGAATACAAGCGATTTTTAACGTTTGTGGTTTCGCTTGTGATGTGATTTTTCTTCCGTGGACAATATTTCAGATTTTAAACTGAAATTCAAAATCAAAAGATTAACTTTCAACTATCCCCTACATGACGCTGGCGCGGGTCCATTCTGCATCACTGGAACCAGGGGCGTAGCCAGACATTCCCCATGTGACCAGGGGCCATCTGTACCATAACAATGAGGGACCCCTGTTGGTTTCCATGATTTTGGCATATTTTGTGTTCAGCAGCGAGTTCTATGTAGTAGGGAGTCAGAGCTCCAATTGTAACTTCACAATATCCGATGCCAGCCTCAACATTCTAGCCTTCACCTAAACATTGGCCCGTTAACCCGCGAGTTACTGGGGGAGGCTATTTTTGCCCCCCCCCCCCCCCCACCTCCCGTTATTTTGCAATAACTCCTAAACGAACACCGGTATCGACACCAAACTTGCAGTACCTTTTCTCACATCAATTCTACACATGTTGGCAAAAGGAAAAATATAAGGTTATGATAGGTCAACCGAGAATGACGTCAGAGTGACGTCATGTTCTTCGGTTTTTGTTGCAAAATAATGGTTTGCGGAAAATGCTGTCAAAGGTACGATGTTCGAGATAAACTCAATTGTTTTAAATCAAATTACTGCCAAATAGACCGGGCTATCAAACTGCTATCTCAGATTTTGGAGTTTTTTAATTAAAATTTTTGAGAAATACAAATAAATTTTTTTTTTAAACAAATTTTCAAGAAAAAATCAGAATTATCCCAAAACCGGAATATATATGATCGAGACGTGTGCGGTGAATTTGTGTACCAAATTTGAAGTCGATATCTTCAAAAATGACTGAGTTATGACCTTTAAATGACAAATCGACCACCTCACAGCATTACTATGCATACAAAACGCATTTCCATTTTTACTTTTTACTTCTATTTATATGGAACAAACAATGTTCTAAGGTCATTTTACGCGTTCTAGACGAAAAGCAAACCCATAAACATGTGTTACAACGCCTAATGACCGTAATCTGCAGTTTGACCTCGTGACCTCGGATGACCTTGACCTGACTCAAGGTCATAAACAGCTTAGAAAGGTACTTAGAAGTGTCAGACACACGAATCATACCGATTTATCGACAGCTTATGCGTTTAATATCGCAATTTTGCGCGACAATTCCATCCATCGAGACCTTTCGACACGGTCAAACATTTTGTACTTGACCTGACATGTGACGTCATCGGTGACCCCGAGGTCAACAATATTATGTTTCCCTCGATAAATTTCCCAGGACTCGAATGCCGTTTGAATTTTTACATTCGGTCGAGTAGTTCCGGAGATCCGAGGGGGGCAAAAAATAGCCCCCCCCCCCCCCCCCCAGTAAGTCGCGTTATGAAATATACCCCAGTAACTCGCGGGTTAAGGCCAGCCTGCGTGCTCCCTCAGACCGATCTACGGCTCTCAGACCGGCTGATGACTCGGCATGACCGAGAGTCCGACCGGCCTATGGCCATATCAGGTCGACCGATGGGGCCCTTTTAAGCCCGGTAGGGTCCCCCTCAGATCGGTCTCGAGGCCTCACCAAGTCAACCGATGGTCCTCTCAAAGACGCTGATGGCCCTGCTCGCCCAATTAGCCCTCGCCCTGTTGGGAGAGGGGGGGTCATTTTGATCCCTTGAGGTTTTTCGGGAATAGCGGGAAAGCGCCGCTAAATTTGGTATAGCTATTCGGACATCAATTACTCACATTGTGTAAAAGTTTTGACATCAGGTCATCTGAGGTCAGGCCACCAGGTTACGTCAAGTGATCTTACCTAAAAAAAATGTTTGTGGTCGTGCCAAAGCCACAGTCTGTGTCTGAGATATTTGAAACTTACAGGATTGCATAAGGTCATAAGTACCTACAATTCGTTTATCTCGGATTTTTTTTCTTGTATCGGTGACCTAAGGTCAAGTCAATTTCGTGACCTCATTATAAGTCAACGGGAAAATATGCAAATGCTTCCTATTCAGAGAATATGCATTGGATCAGGCCAATTCCTTCAGAATCATGTTATTTTAGCTTATTCTTGATGACCCATGGGCAGTTGTTACTCAGTGACCTCTGCAAGGACAGCTGAGATCATCTGAGATAACCAGCACTGTTTTGCCAATAACTCTTGATAGAATAAAGATAGAGACGTGCGAATGACACCACTGTGTTTGTCTCGTGGAGTCGCGTCGCCCCATATGCAACATAACCTACCTGGGACACTAAATGACCTTGACCGGAGGTCAAATTTTGAAAGTGACCTAACCAGGTCACAATTGATATGTTACGAAGCGCCTTGACGAGTCAAACACGATAGTGTTAAAATTATTGCTCTGTTTAACCGATACAAAGAGATTGACGATAAACTTGTCAAAAAATGTCCTCGTGACCTTCAGTGACCTGGAACCTAAACTATTAACGGGAACTAAAAGTTGAGGCCATGTGTGATTGCATTTCCAATAGCTTTCGATTGTTTTTCCGTTTGTTCCTAGCTATCATAGTTCCCGAGATATGGGGGGGGGGGGGGGTTCGAAGCGAAGTCCTAAAACTGAAGACAAACAACTGACCTTTGATGACCTCTGGTGACCTCAATATTGACCTGAGCCAAATAATACCCGAAGTAACTTCGAATGTCCTTGCCGAGAGCTTTCGAAGGTGTTTTTTTTTTTGGCGTCTTTCCAGCCCTTTTAGTTTTCGAGTTAGTGGTGGGGGCATATTGACCCCCCACCCCCACCATCACGGCGAAGGTGGCTCAGAGGCCCACCGGGGCGCAGGTTAAGACCGAGAGAGGACCTTCTCAGACCGGCACAGGGTCCTCTCAGACCGAACAGAGGCCGTCTTGAGCCTAGCAAGGGCCCTCTCAGATCGTCCACGGGCCCTCTCAAGTCGATCGATGATCCTCTCAAAACGCTGAAAGCCCAGCTCGCTTTAAAGGGATATTGCCACCTCGCAGGCCAATATGGAGTTTTTGGCGTGTATCGATAGATTAAGCGTGTCCGATTTCACCTGCAAAATTTGGTTCCCGACCCCCCCCCCCCCCCCCCATTAGACCAAAAAATGCATTTGCACCACTCATGATTGGCTCACATTCGTAAAATTGGAGTCGCCTCATCACTATTTAGAATCACTTCTTTGCGGACTATGATTTACATTTTAATATTGCAAACTCCATCAGCATTCCGTCAGTGCACTTTACAATTAAAATGTGTACACAGTTAATTATATTTTCAACAACCATAGCCTCTTTCATAATAAAACATGAATTAAACAGCAAGAATGGCTATGGCTCGACTTTGGGGTCGTAGGAGATTTGTGACCAATACCTTATAACACATAGACTTTTCAAGGTCAAGTCTCGGCGAATTCGGACGCTTAGGCTTTGGGCGGGCGCCAATTTCACAGCCAAACTGGATGAGAGTGGCCATCATGCATCTAGTATTGAGCACAGCTGGGCCAACGTTTTGGAGTCAGAAATAATAATAAAAATGTCGATACCCTACTTTAGGTGCTGCAGGATCAAGTTTGAGATTGAGCATACACGATTGTTGATCCCCACCATTCATTGCTTTTTAGAAATCCTTGGGAGGTGGCAATATCCCTTTAAAGGAAATAGTTCACCTTCAACATGGGATTTTGAACTGAAATAGCAGTTTTGTAGCCCGTGTTGAGAAATCCTTATCTGCAACTTGTCTTGGCTGAAAAGACTCTCCAGCCGAAGATATTTGACTTTTTGGCGAAGGAATGCGGCGCATATATGATATACCGTACCGTCTGAGAGTGCCAGCACTGGTCTGAGCATGCGCAGACCAATAACGCACACCATAACATTAATAATTTACGACCTTCTGTCCTGAATTGGCGCGATGTAGGATCATTTTTGAAAAGAAAAAAAGAAACTGTATTAAAAAATATAATAAAATCGTGTTCTGAAAATTTTCCGAAGGTGAACTATTTCCTTTAAAGGGGCATTGCCACCTTTCTGAAAGTTGTCAAATATACGCCGGTTGTACCCGAAAATAGGAAGTAAGTGCTGCTGAAAACGATGGTGATATGTTTTTTTCTCGAAAACGACACTTAATTAAGCCCAGTTTAGACGAGCAACTTTTGTCGGCAACTCTCGGCAACCGGTTGCTCGGCAACCCTCGGCAACCTGCTGCCGACGGCGGCTGGGCAACCGGTGGCAACCATGGGCAACAGGCATCAACACCGATGGCGACCGGTGGTGTGGCTCGCTTTTGCTTACGTCACACTGACGTCACGGCTGACAACTCTCGGCAACCCAGCACGTCGGCCATCTTTGCTGCTAGTCAAGGTGAGTATTTTTTTCGAGTCTAGAGGTTCTTGTAGTTCTAGAGTTCTACTTCTTGGCCCATTGGTCTAACATTGTATTGATAAATACTGATATTTGCGTGAGTATGGGCCATGCATGGTGTTGATATGACCTAGATATGTCTATGTTTTTATATTGAAGTCATGGTGCTCAATGTGGCGCAGCTAGCTGATATATTTATGGGATGTAATTTACGCTATACCAAAAACTACTCACTTTGTACTAGTTTTCCCAGTTTTGGTTAAGTTCACTGCATCTGTACTTCTTTCTACTCTATCTGTAATATTCTGTTATTTGTAAATAGACCTCAAGTCATTTAGCACATGTGTATTCAATGCCAATGATCACACCATTCTGAAATACAAAGGAAAGGTAAGAAGAACAGAAGGACATTAGGATAGAAGCAATGACGACACAGGTCTAGAGTACTCTATCCCCTCCCGAGACTTTGAAGTCTCAAAGTATGATACAACATAACATCAGTCTGATACAGTCAAACTATGAGAACATAACATAAACAGACTGGGTGTAGCTGCTACCACGAGCAACCGTGAATGGCTTCATTCAAAGCGCAACGCGTATATACATTACACAAGCAACTGAGCCATGGCCAACTTAGCGGCGACAAACACCACGATGCAGATAACACACCTGAGAGACCAATATACAATCAAGTGAGCGCATAGTTCTCCGCTAGGAAAGGTGGCAGGCGAGTTTGCCGAGAAGGGCGGCGGGGTGTAGTGGGATCATGCTCTGACTGAGCGGTGTGCGTGGGATGGGGTACGGCCGGCGGGGGATTCGCAGCACACCGTGTGTCAGGTGGTGGACTCTGGGGAGCGACGGGCAGTGTACCGGGTGCTGCAGGTGCAGGGGCGGCGGTCAAGGTCGATGGTGTCGGTGCATGCAATCGAGCATCAGATGGGCTCGGCCGTGGGCTGTCGGGTGTGAGGCGGACCGGAGCTGGCGGGCGTGGCGGGTTGACAGCTGGTCGAGCGGCTGAGGGGTGAGCATTCCGGGCATCGGACATCAGTGGCCGCCCTGGGAGATTGAGCAGCGGAGGGGTCGGGGGGCGAGGCATGAATGGAAGGTATTTCCGTAGGTGGCGACGGTTGCGGATGGTCACGCGACCCGAGCCGTCGACACGGATGACATACTGGTCGAATTGACGCACCTCGATCACGATACCCGTCTTGTCCCACTTGGTCGGATGCGGGCCCACCAGGTTCTGGAGGCGGACGCAGTCGCCGATCGCGAGGGGTGGCAGGATCTGCGTGTGTTCAGATAGGCGTTCGTGTGTACGCATATGCCGGTTCCGTAGAGCCTCCTCGCGGTTGGCCAGTGTCTCCCGCCAAGTGCTATGAGGCCGATACCTCCCTGGGTGTATGGGGATGAAGTCGCGGATCGGACGGCCAAAGAGCACTTGTGCTGGGGAGAGGCGGGTGTCACGATCCGGGGTGTTGCGATACTGTAACATGGCGCGCTGAAAGTGGTCCGTGTTCAGGCCACCAGTGGCGAGCGTGTTGTCGCAGAGAAGGCGCTTCACAGTTTTCACCGCGACTTCTGCCCGACAGTTCCCATGGGGGAATGCGACAGATGACAGGCGGTGTCCAACGCCCCAGTTGCGGAGGAATGTCTCGGACGCTGTGGCGGTGAATTCTGGTCCACCGTCGGAGGTGAGTTCCTCGCTGATCCCGTAGGTGACGAAGGTCCTGCGCAGGGCAGAGACCAGACCGCTCGACCCGTTGGAGGATTCCTCGACGATGGGCCAGTTGCTGTAACGGTCGACGACAACCAGGTAGTGACGTCCGCAGTGCGAGAAGTAATCAGCGCAGATGCTCTGGAAGGGATATGCCGGCAGAATGGGTGGCGTAGGAGGGGCGCTCGGCTGGGATGGCGCGTTGCGGTTGCATGTGTCGCATCGGGATCGGGTGTCCGATATGGCTTGCGACATGCCGGGCCAGAAGAAGGAACTGGCGGCTCGAGAGTCCATCATCGACACGCCTTGATGGGCTGCATGGAGTGCCTGAAGGACACGATGACGAAGGGCAGGAGGGATCACCACTCGGTCTTTGTAGAGAACGACGCCGTCGTATTCGCTGAGATGGTCGCGGTATCTGTGGTACGGTCGGATCGCGACTGGTACGTCAGTCGGCGCCTCTGGAAAGCCGTTGTTGATGGAATCGATGAGCCGGAGCATCTCAGGATCGCTGGTGGTTGTCGTGCGTACGTCGTCCCAGGTTATTGACCTGATGAGATCAGTGGTGGCCGAGGCACTCAATGGCGTGCATGATGAGGTGTCGATTGTCTCGTGCGTCCGGACGTTGGCGAGAGCGTCGAGGATCGGCCAGGCGCGAGGGGTGTCCCGCAGGTTCGGAGGAGCCGACGTGGTGTCAACTGATGCGTCATCAGGGAGGTCAGGTGCTTCGGGTGCCCCAACCGGGTGACGAGAGACGGCGTCAGCTGCGTTGTTCCGAATGCCAGGGACATGAACAACACGGAACCTGAAGCGAAGGCTCTTCTCCTTTAGGTTCCGAAGCCGCGGGTTCGGGATCTCTTCCAGGGAGCGGTCACCGAGGACCTTCAGCAGAGGTCGATGGTCCACAGCCACGAGCAGGTCAGAGCAGCCAAGAGTGAAATGACGAGTCTTGTGAAGGGCGTCCACGACGGCCAGTGCCTCGCCTTCGATTGGTGCGTAACGGGATTCGGCGCCGTGGGTGAAGCGGCTCCCAACCAACACGGCACGCCAGCCAGAGTGGCAGCAGAATGGCCGAGTTCCGGCGCACTGGCAGTGCTTCTGTAGGAGCCAGTAGCCGAGTCCTTCCTTCGACCAGTCGGTGGCCAGGCATGTGGGGCGAGTCTTGTCAAAGATTTCAACACCGTCCTTGATTTGGGCGATGATGACTTTTTTCGACTGCTGGAAGAGGATGTCCAGCTGGTCGGTCCACGCGAAGGACTGGCCCGGTTTGAGCAGGTCACGGTACGGTCGCATTTGATCGGCTGATGCGAACGCGTACGACACCTGATTGAGTAGGCCCAGCCAGCTGCGGACGTCGGTCAGGTTCCGAGGAGTAGGGAAGCCCTCGATCGCCTGCAGCATCCGCGGACACGGTCGCACAGTCGTCGGTGTGATTTCGAATCCAGCGAACTCCGCGACGTCATTCGCGAAGCGGAATTTGGACGGGTTCTGCGTGATGCCATGTCGGCCGCAGCGGTCCAGCCATTCGACAGCTTGGTGAAATGACTCCTCAATGTTGTCTGCCCATAGAACGGTGTCGTCGACGCACTTGGTTTTGCGCGGGATGTCGGCGACGAGAGCGTCGAACCGTCGGCTGTACCCGTCTCCTGAAGCCGTGTAGCCTTGAGGGGCGACGCAGTACCGGTAGCGACCCCACGGCGTTATGAACGTAGTGAGGTGGCGGTCGTCGGGGTGGAGAGGCACGGCATGGTAACCATTCCATGCGTCGCACACGGTTTTCTTCGTCTCCCGTGGGACTGCCCGGGCTTGATGGAACGGCGACTGAGTGTGGTGGGTTTCGCGGGTGGCGTGGAGGTTCAGATCCTGGAGGTCAACCGTCCGTCGGGGCTTACCGTTCTTTTTGGGGTTGATCACCATCCGGTGACACCAAGTCACGGGTGTACCGATAGGGACTTCCTCGACGACTCCTAGGCGACAATCTTGGTCCAAGCCGGCCTTGACATCGTCCTGCCAGTGGATGGGGACAGGGATGGGTGTGTGATGAGCTACGGGTGTGGCTTCAGGATCTACCATCAGACGGAGAGGCGGACCTTCCATCGCGGGTAGGGTCTGATGTGTGCACACATTGAACGTGCTGGATGCGTAGTAGTCGAGGAGCCAGGCCTCTAGCTTAGCCCGATTTTCCTCAGTGGGAGGGTACGGTGGCGCAGTTGGGCGCGGTGGGGGGAGCTGACGTCGTGGGCAGTCACACTCGGCTGTGATGCAGGATACTGGTGCAGCAGTGTCACTTGACGTGCTCATGGGTGCCGCGATGGGTGCTGCCTTGGACTGAGAGTGTGTACCAATCTTCGGGAAGTCGGGTGGGATGATGCCGAGTGCTTCGCAGGCTCCGCGAGAGAGGAAGAATTTGTCGGTGGCATCAGTGAAGTACACCACTTGTCTTGTCTCCAGGCCCCCGGGTCCCCGGGTGTTTGAGACGCGGAGAGGGAGGGCGCCAATGATGTGGATGGGATCGTTGTTGACCGCAGCCATTTTCAGCTGAACTTGAGTGAGGTGGCGTTTGTCGAGCCCCAGGTGTCGCAGGAACGAGGTGCCTGCGAGGCAGGACTGACAGCCTGTGTCCGCGACGGCGTATACCAGTGGGGACGTGGTGGGTCGACGTAGGACGGTGTCGAGACCCAGGGCCCTGGAGTCACACGGAAGATGTGAGACGAATACAGGGACAGTAGGTTGTGGCGCAGAGGGCCCCCTTTCCCAGGTGTCACGAAGAGAGTCATACAGATGGTGTTCCATCAAAAGCTGCCCGTGAGGTGCGGGGAGCGGGCCGTCAGACTGCTTACTGACACTGCACAGAGTGTCAAACACTGTGGAAGCACTCGGTTCTGCGATCTCGGTTTGGGCTGGTGGGTCAGACTCAGTCGAGCGTTGGGACCATGCCACCGCGACACTTTGAGAAGTGGCAGGCAGCCGCGGTTTGCTCGATCTGCACACACGTTCGTGATGGTTCATTTTGCCACACTTACCACACTGGTGCCCATACGCACTGCATTTAGACACCCGGCTGGCTCTGTCCAAAGGATGGTCCCTGGTGCCGCAGAAGCCACAGGGCCGAGAGGTTGATCCTCCACCACCATCAGTGGATCCAGGGGGCTGTCGGACTCGATGGGCGTCACGCTGCTGTCGACGGAAGCTGCTGACAGCGCTGACGTGAGCCGGCACAGCTGAACCTGAAGCAGCGGCTAGGCGCTGAGCAGACTGTTTGCCGCCCTCCCGGGACTCGATGAATCGGAGAGTGTCTTCGAGTGAGGTTGTTCCGTCTTTCTCAGACAGGAGGGAGAGCTTGATTTCGGGGTCATAGACGCCACGGATGAGACCATCTCGGATCATCTCGTCGCTGTAGTCCACGGTTCCCGGTTCGGGGCAGCTGCAGGTGGTTGTATATTGACATGTCAGGGCGATGCCTTTCAGGCGGGCACAAAAGGCACGTACCGGTTCGTCTCTATCCTGTCTGCAGTTGTGCAGCTCTTCACGTGCCACCAGGACGTTTTCAGCACGGACAGCCAGATCTTTGATGCGTTTGAGGACAGTGTCTTCTTCAGCAGTGGAGAGGGCTCCAAACAGACGGGCGAGGTCCCGCCTCAGCTGCTCCTCACAACAGTCAAGCAGTTGATACACAGCCTCAGGTCCTTTGATGTGTGTGGCTGCCTTGTATGTCGTCCAGCGTTGCAAGAAGTAGGACCACTCCTCAGTTGTTCCCCCAGCAGCGATGATAGGACGCTTTATCTTTTCCACCTGGGCAGTGGTACTGGCAGGTGGTGTAGGGTGGGTAGCCCGCTCATGCATCTGGAGCAGGGCTATGAGGGTAGTGCGGTCTTCCTCTTGAATGCTCCATGTGCAGTCAGGATATGGACATCGGATAGGCTCTTGATTTGACATGGTGTGATCATAAATAGACCTCAAGTCATTTAGCACATGTGTATTCAATGCCAATGATCACACCATTCTGAAATACAAAGGAAAGGTAAGAAGAACAGAAGGACATTAGGATAGAAGCAATGACGACACAGGTCTAGAGTACTCTAATTTGTACCAAATATCAGAGTTTGTGTGGAACTTTAAACTAGCCTTGTACCAAACGATACTCAGTTTGTACCGGATTTTACTAGCTTTGTAATACATCGATAGTTTCATCCAAATCTGGTAGCAAATATAACTTTTTAGCTTAGTTTTCAGTATAAGTTTTAACTGGTAACATTGCGCGCCAAATTGCAGGGACATAACAACATTTTGCATATTCCTTTTGCACAAGCCTTACCCTAAACTAACCTAACCTAACTTACCAAACATAACCTAACCTAACCCCCTCATTAAGTCCGATCGGGACGGCCTAAGATTCGCTCGTAGCCATTTAGTCCGATCGAGACGGCCTAAGATTCGCTCGTAGCCATTTAGTCCGATCGGGACGGCCTAAGATTCGCTCGTAGCCATTCAGTCCGATCGGGGCGGCCTAAGATTCGCTCGTAGCCTTGGCGTGCTCTTGGCGTGCTATGGAGTAATGGAGGACCATATGAAAGCGTGAAAGGTACAAATTGAGCACATATTGGTTCAAACTGAGCGTCTGCATCTGGCAACCACATGAACTAGGTATTTGGCAGGAAAAAAGGTATAGACTGAGTGAAGTTTGGTACTAGGTGAGTAGTTTTGGTACAAATTCCAGAGTAGTACAAAGTGAGTATTTTTTGGTACAAAGGCTCGAAAAACTAGTGATGGAATAAATTATTCCCCTATATTTATTTTGATACCGATTCTGTTTTGCTTCTTTTTATAGCAGCATAACTGCTTGGAAAATTCACTTGATGCCAGAAAATGTATACCTATTGCCAAAGTCAGACAATTTTGTTCATGGATGTCCTGTAGTTAAATACTTTGGCTGTGTTGTTCTCCGTACCATGTCTCAAGGCCATATATAGGCCATGTCTGCAGCCACTGGGTATGGAGGTACTCATTTTATGGAAGCTAATATTTAGCTAATAGTTCTCTCCTAAAAAAAATTGAATGTTGTATTTACCAAATGAAATACAGTGGCCAAATTTAGCATGGACAAACTTTGAAAGGATTTTTTTTTATAATGAATCTAGTTCAAACCTTTTGAATGGACATATTTGGGAATTGGTAGGGCAGGCATCACACTTCTGTACACCAGCTGTACACCATTAAGTCTGATCAAGTATTAAACTGGCCTACGGCTCCCAATGACTTCATCAAGCCGCCTGCACCAGTGTCCTAGGATTGCAAACTTTGGGTGGAAAATGACACCCTATGGGTAATATTTTTCCACTCTTTTCGCCCAGTTTTACTGTGAATTTTCCGCTCCCTAAATCAAGATGCATTGGATAACTATAACCCTAACACTGATATTACTAATGCTTATATTAACCTGTGGATACAAACAAACAGTTTAGGAAAATATTGTCATTTGTAACAGCTGATTGATTCTGATGGGTGAGTTTTGGCAAACCAAGGATATCGCATATGGTCTTTTTTAGGCTGAATTTTCCACTCTTTATGGATATTTTAGTCCAAATTTTCCACTCTGCAGTGATGTCCGCACCCTGACTTAAAGCAATCCTAGGACCCTGGGCTGCACCACCCGCCACTTGTTTAGGCTTGTCACACTACCTACAGTGTTGCGTACGGAAGTTTGACGCCTGCCCTACCAATACCCAGATTTGCAAGGTCAGAACCCGTGATAAGCAGAGCTTGTTGTGCAAGTCCTGACCCCTATACTGTTTGATAGGGTAATTTTGGGTACCTGGCAGAATTTAAGAGACAACTTGTATGCGCCCCTGGGATGGCTGCGGTGTAGGAGAAAAACTGTTTGACCAGTGACTGAGAGGTCCTGAGTTTGAGCCTCGCCTACTCCTGCAGACGCCACCCTTGTGTGATGTTTGTCCCTGTATGTGTTAATTAACAGCGTGGTGATGTAAAGCCCCAATTATTGTTAAATTAATTATTATTTTATGTGCCCCACAAAGCTGGGTACAGCCTGCCCTGCTCACTGACATCATCTGACCTTGAGTCGGGAGGCTGCCACTGGCTGCAGGCCATCCCAGTCAGGAGCAAATAGTGAGCGCCATAGCGACTTGAACTCAGACTCTCACTTCAGGGTAGGTCGGAAGCCCAGTACCTACCTAACATTTTCTTTTAATCTTTGTATAAGGTGCTTGTCTGTGCACTGTGTTATGCATGTCAAGGTTTCAAGTTTGAGCCAGTCAAGGGCCAGCCCTCATGACATCATTGGTTGGTTGTAGGAAGCACAGCTTGCCTCAATGAATAGGCTGAGCTATGGAAAAAAGGGGGAGGGGTGGGGGAAATGTGTGCTATGCATGGGTCATTTGACTCGTAAATAGGCCCTGTCACGCTTCCCAGAGTAGCACACTGATTCTGGTGACATCTGTAGTGTTGCCAAGTGCCATCAGTCCCAAAATTCAATTTTTGCTTGGGTGTCTGAGTGGAAAATTGAAGCAAAAAAAAAGACCATGAGAGTGGACAATTATGTAGAAAATGGAATAATATTGATTTCTGTTGTGAATATGAAAAGCAGTAGTTTTCATTGAAATCATGTATTTTTATTCAATATTTGTCAGGATAATTCATAATTTGGGAGTGAAAATTTAACTCCTAAAATGGGGAGTGAGAGTGGAAAATTATTCACATTTGGCTTTCATTTCCCACCCAAATTGACAAATTTACGAATACTGAGTGCCATATGGCTCCAGACACTATCAAATTTGCAGCTTTGATCTTCATAACATGGTGCATGCTGCACCCACATCTCTCATGAACAGGTACCTTTGTGGAAGGTAACTTATTTTTGTATCTAGAAACAAAAACATTTGAGAGAAAAATGAAAAGTGGTGGAGCCATGGCCACACTGGTTCCTACTCCTATTTAGATGGTTATGGTGGTTCATGTTATAAAATGGTGCATGTTGTGACACTGTGCTTTATGAGAAATTGTTTATGGCTCGGATGTAATGCTGCACACTGTATGCCCTACCACCCACCAGCTGACCCCTGTCCAGTGTCTGACCTACCACCCACCAGCTGACCCCTGTCCAGTGTCTGACCTACCACCCACCAGCTGACCCCTGTCCAGTGTCTGACCTACCACCCACCAGCTGACCCCTGTCCAGTGTCTGACCTACCACCCACCAGCTGACCCCTGTCCAGTGTCTGACCTACCACCCACCAGCTGACCCCTGTCCAGTGTCTGACCTACCACCCACCAGCTGACCCCTGTCCTGTGTCTGACCTACCACCCACCAGCTGACCCCTGTCCAGTGTCTGACCTACCACCCACCAGCTGACCCCTGTCCTGTGTCTGGCCTACCACCCACCAGCTGACCCCTGTCCTGTGTCTGACCTACCACCCACCAGCTGACCCTGTCCAGTGTCTGACCTACCACCCACCAGCTGACCCCTGTCCAGTGTCTGACCTACCACCCACCAGCTGACCCCTGTCCAGTGTTTGACCTACCACCCACCAGCTGACCCCTGTCCAGTGTTTGACCTACCACCCACCAGCTGACCCTGTCCAGTGTCTGACCTACCACCCACCAGCTGACCCCTGCCCAGTGTCTGACCTACCACCCACCAGCTGACCCTGTCCAGTGTCTGACCTACCACCCACCAGCTGACCCCTGTCCTGTGTCTGACCGACCACCCACCAGCTGACCCCTGTCCTGTGTCTGACCTACCACCCACCAGCTGACCCCTGTCCTGTGTCTGGCCTACCACCCACCAGCTGACCCCTGTCCTGTGTCTGACCTACCACCCACCAGCTGACCCCTGTCCAGTGTCTGACCTACCACCCACCAGCTGACCCCTGTCCTGTGTCTGACCTACCACCCACCAGCTGACCCCTGTCCTGTGTCTGACCTACCACCCACCAGCTGAGCCCTGTCCTGTGTCTGACCTACCACCCACCAGCTGACCCCTGTCCTGTGTCTGACCTACCACCCACCAGCTTACCCCTGTCCAGTGTCTGACCTACCACCCACCAGCTGACCTCTGTCCTGTGTCTGACCTACCACCCACCAGCTGACCCCTGTCCAGTGTCTGACCTACCACCCACCAGCTGACCCCTGTCCACTGACTGACCTACCACCCACCAGCTGACCCCTGTCCTGTGTCTGACCTACCACCCACCAGCTGACCCCTGTCCAGTGTCTGACCTACCACCCACCAGCTGACCCCTGTCCTGTGTCTGACCTACCACCCACCAGCTGACCCCTGTCCAGTGTCTGACCTACCACCCACCAGCTGACCCCTGTCCTGTGTCTGACCTACCACCCGCCAGCTGACCCGGTCCAGTGTTTGACCTACCACCCACCAGCTGACCCCTGTCCTGTGTCTGACCTACCACCCACCAGCTGACCCCTGTCCAGTGTTTGACCTACCACCCACCAGCTGACCCCTGTCCTGTGTCTGACCGACCACCCACCAGCTGACCCTGTCCAGTGTCTGACCGACCACCCACCAGCTGACCCCTGTCCTGTGTCTGACCTATCACCCACCAGCTGACCCCTGTCCTGTGTCTGACCTACCACCCACCAGCTGACCCCTGCCCAGTGTGACCTACCACCCACCAGCTGACCCCTGTCCTGTGTCTGACCTTCCACCCACCAGCTGACCCCTGTCCTGTGTCTGACCTACCACCCACCAGCTGACCCTGTCCACTGACTGACCTACCACCCACCAGCTGACCCCTGTCCTGTGTCTGACCTAATCATCACCACCAGCTGACCCCTGTCCAGTGTCTGACCTTCCACCCACCAGCTGACCCCTGTCCTGTGTCTGACCTTCCACCCACCAGCTGACCCCTGTCCACTGACTGACCTACCACCCACCAGCTGACCCTGCCCTATGTCTGACCTACCGCCCACCAGCTGACCCCTGTCCAGTGTCTGACCTACCACCCACCAGCTGACCCCTGTCCTGTGTCTGACCTATCACCCACCAGCTGACCCCTGTCCTGTGTCTGACCTACCACCCACCAGCTGACCCCTGCCCAGTGTCTGACCTACCACCCACCAGCTGACCCCTGTCCTGTGTCTGACCTACCACCCACCAGCTGACCCCTGTCCAGTGTCTGACCTACCACCCACCAGCTGACCCCTGTCCACTGACTGACCTACCACCCACCAGCTGACCCCTGTCCTGTGTCTGACCTACTACCCACCAGCTGACCCCTGTCCTGTGTCTGACCTACCACCCACCAGCTGACCCCTGTCCAGTGTCTGACCTACCACCCACCAGCTGACCCCTGTCCACTGACTGACCT
>JAXIVJ010007174.1:0-62218 GCA_036785665.1 Chirona hameri | reverse complement strand
GGGGGGAGCAGACGGTAAGCTGAGGTGTAGACTGTATACATAGGGGGCCGTATGGTGTGTGGTGAATCGGTTCCGTGTCAATGACTTGAGCTGTGGCATCTGTTGTGGTAAACACTTTTAGTCTTTAGATGACGTTCACTACTAGTTAAAATGGGACAGAATAGGTATATTATCAGGGCTTATGTGTGATATTGCCTCGTTTATAATCGAAACCGGGAGCCGTCAGACTAGCGGTCCTTGGAGTCTTTCGGTTAATACAGCTGTCGCTCTTTCATTCACCACATGAATTCAAAAGATCTCAATTAAAGGTTCACAATTTGTTGGCGAAGCGTTCGCCCAGATAACCTGGCCGTCCCCTCCGTTCAGGAGGAGTCTGACGGCAGCGGCCACCGGGCGGCCGGCCGGCAGGACTCCTCCGGGCCGCTGATTCCGGACCACCTGAGCGGCGAGCAGCGCGTCCGCCTCCTCTCCTGCCTGGACGCCGTGCGCGACGTGGTCGGCGAGACCGTCTCCGACCACGCCATCGTGCGCGCCGTGCTGAAGCATGACTACGACTGCACCGCCGCGCTGGACGCCATACTGTCAGACGCCATGGCCGGCATGCCCGGCGGAGGTGGGTGCTGGCTGGGGTAGCTGCTGAGGTGGGAGGAGGCAGGCGCCCGGCGGAGGTGGGTGCTGGCTGGGGCAGCTGCTGAGGTGGAGGAGGCAGGCGTCAGGCGGAGGTGGGTGCTGGCTGGGGCAGCTGCTGAGGTGGAGGAGGCAGGCGTCAGGCGGAGGTGGGTGCTGGCTGGGGCAGCTGCTGAGGTGGAGGAGGCAGGCGTCAGGCGGAGGTGGGTGCTGGCTGGGGCAGCTGCTGAGGTGGAGGAGGCAGGCGTCAGGCGGAGGTGGGTGCTGGCTGGGGCAGCTGCTGAGGTGGAGGAGGCAGGCGTCAGGCGGAGGTGGGTGCTGGCTGGGGCAGCTGCTGAGGTGGAGGAGGCAGGCGTCAGGCGGAGGTGGGTGCTGGCTGGGGCAGCTGCTGAGGTGGAGGAGGCAGGCGTCAGGCGGAGGTGGGTGCTGGCTGGGGCAGCTGCTGAGATGGAGGAGGCAGGCGTCAGGCGGAGGTGGGTGCTGGCTGGGGCAGCTGCTGAGGTGGAGGAGGCAGGCGTCAGGCGGAGGTGGGTGCTGGCTGGGGCAGCTGCTGAGGTGGAGGAGGCAGGCGTCAGGCGGAGGTGGGTGCTGGCTGGGGCAGCTGCTGAGATGGAGGAGGCAGGCGTCAGGCGGAGGTGGGTGCTGGCTGGGGCAGCTGCTGAGATGGAGGAGGCAGGCGTCAGGCGGAGGTGGGTGCTGGCTGGGGCAGCTGCTGAGGTGGAGGAGGCAGGCGTCAGGCGGAGGTGGGTGCTGGCTGGGGCAGCTGCTGAGATGGAGGAGGCAGGCGTCAGGCGGAGGTGGGTGCTGGCTGGGGCAGCTGCTGAGGTGGAGGAGGCAGGCGGAGGTGGGTGCTGGCTGGGGCAGCTGCTGAGATGGAGGAGGCAGGCGTCAGGCGGAGGTGGGTGCTGGCTGGGGCAGCTGCTGAGATGGAGGAGGCAGGCGTCAGGCGGAGGTGGGTGCTGGCTGGGGCAGCTGCTGAGGTGGAGGAGGCAGGCGTCAGGCGGAGGTGGGTGCTGGCTGGGGCAGCTGCTGAGATGGAGGAGGCAGGCGTCAGGCGGAGGTGGGTGCTGGCTGGGGCAGCTGCTGAGATGGAGGAGGCAGGCGTCAGGCGGAGGTGGGTGCTGGCTGGGGCAGCTGCTGAGATGGAGGAGGCAGGCGTCAGGCGGAGGTGGGTGCTGGCTGGGGCAGCTGCTGAGATGGAGGAGGCAGGCGTCAGGCGGAGGTGGGTGCTGGCTGGGGCAGCTGCTGAGATGGAGGAGGCAGGCGTCAGGCGGAGGTGGGTGCTGGCTGGGGCAGCTGCTGAGGTGGAGGAGGCAGGCGTCAGGCGGAGGTGGGTGCTGGCTGGGGCAGCTGCTGAGGTGGAGGAGGCAGGCGTCAGGCGGAGGTGGGTGCTGGCTGGGGCAGCTGCTGAGATGGAGGAGGCAGGCGTCAGGCGGAGGTGGGTGCTGGCTGGGGCAGCTGCTGAGATGGAGGAGGCAGGCGTCAGGCGGAGGTGGGTGCTGGCTGGGGCAGCTGCTGAGATGGAGGAGGCAGGCGTCAGGCGGAGGTGGGTGCTGGCTGGGGCAGCTGCTGAGATGGAGGAGGCAGGCGTCAGGCGGAGGTGGGTGCTGGCTGGGGCAGCTGCTGAGATGGAGGAGGCAGGCGTCAGGCGGAGGTGGGTGCTGGCTGGGGCAGCTGCTGAGATGGAGGAGGCAGGCGTCAGGCGGAGGTGGGTGCTGGCTGGGGCAGCTGCTGAGATGGAGGAGGCAGGCGTCAGGCGGAGGTGGGTGCTGGCTGGGGCAGCTGCTGAGATGGAGGAGGCAGGCGTCAGGCGGAGGTGGGTGCTGGCTGGGGCAGCTGCTGAGATGGAGGAGGCAGGCGTCAGGCGGAGGTGGGTGCTGGCTGGGGCAGCTGCTGAGATGGAGGAGGCAGGCGTCAGGCGGAGGTGGGTGCTGGCTGGGGCAGCTGCTGAGATGGAGGAGGCAGGCGTCAGGCGGAGGTGGGTGCTGGCTGGGGCAGCTGCTGAGATGGAGGAGGCAGGCGTCAGGCGGAGGTGGGTGCTGGCTGGGGCAGCTGCTGAGATGGAGGAGGCAGGCGTCAGGCGGAGGTGGGTGCTGGCTGGGGCAGCTGCTGAGATGGAGGAGGCAGGCGTCAGGCGGAGGTGGGTGCTGGCTGGGGCAGCTGCTGAGATGGAGGAGGCAGGCGTCAGGCGGAGGTGGGTGCTGGCTGGGCGCTGCTGAGATGGAGGAGGCAGGCGTCAGGCGGAGGTGGGTGCTGGCTGGGGCAGCTGCTGAGATGGAGGAGGCAGGCGTCAGGCGGAGGTGGGTGCTGGCTGGGGCAGCTGCTGAGATGGAGGAGGCAGGCGTCAGACGGAGGTGGGTGCTGGCTGGGGCAGCTGCTGAGATGGAGGAGGCAGGCGTCAGGCGGAGGTGGGTGCTGGCTGGGGCAGCTGCTGAGGTGGAGGAGGCAGGCGTCAGGCGGAGGTGGGTGCTGGCTGGGGCAGCTGCTGAGATGGAGGAGGCAGGCGTCAGGCGGAGGTGGGTGCTGGCTGGGGCAGCTGCTGAGATGGAGGAGGCAGGCGTCAGGCGGAGGTGGGTGCTGGCTGGGGCAGCTGCTGAGATGGAGGAGGCAGGCGTCAGGCGGAGGTGGGTGCTGGCTGGGGCAGCTGCTGAGATGGAGGAGGCAGGCGTCAGGCGGAGGTGGGTGCTGGCTGGGGCAGCTGCTGAGGTGGAGGAGGCAGGCGTCAGACGGAGGTGGGTGCTGGCTGGGGCAGCTGCTGAGATGGAGGAGGCAGGCGTCAGGCGGAGGTGGGTGCTGGCTGGGGTAGCTGCTGAGGTGGAGGAGGCAGGCGTCAGGCGGAGGTGGGTGCTGGCTGGGGCAGCTGCTGAGATGGAGGAGGCAGGCGTCAGGCGGAGGTGGGTGCTGGCTGGGGCAGCTGCTGAGATGGAGGAGGCAGGCGTCAGGCGGAGGTGGGTGCTGGCTGGGGTAGCTGCTGAGATGGAGGAGGCAGGCGTCAGGCGGAGGTGGGTGCTGGCTGGGGCAGCTGCTGAGATGGAGGAGGCAGGCGTCAGGCGGAGGTGGGTGCTGGCTGGGGCAGCTGCTGAGGTGGAGGAGGCAGGCGTCAGGCGGAGGTGGGTGCTGGCTGGGGCAGCTGCTGAGATGGAGGAGGCAGGCGTCAGACGGAGGTGGGTGCTGGCTGGGGCAGCTGCTGAGATGGAGGAGGCAGGCGTCAGGCGGAGGTGGGTGCTGGCTGGGGCAGCTGCTGAGATGGAGGAGGCAGGCGTCAGGCGGAGGTGGGTGCTGGCTGGGGCAGCTGCTGAGGTGGAGGAGGCAGGCGTCAGGCGGAGGTGGGTGCTGGCTGGGGCAGCTGCTGAGATGGAGGAGGCAGGCGTCAGGCGGAGGTGGGTGCTGGCTGGGGCAGCTGCTGAGATGGAGGAGGCAGGCGTCAGGCGGAGGTGGGTGCTGGCTGGGGCAGCTGCTGAGATGGAGGAGGCAGGCGTCAGGCGGAGGTGGGTGCTGGCTGGGGCAGCTGCTGAGGTGGAGGAGGCAGGCGTCAGGCGGAGGTGGGTGCTGGCTGGGGCAGCTGCTGAGATGGAGGAGGCAGGCGTCAGGCGGAGGTGGGTGCTGGCTGGGGCAGCTGCTGAGATGGAGGAGGCAGGCGTCAGACGGAGGTGGGTGCTGGCTGGGGCAGCTGCTGAGGTGGAGGAGGCAGGCGTCAGGCGGAGGTGGGTGCTGGCTGGGGCAGCTGCTGAGATGGAGGAGGCAGGCGTCAGGCGGAGGTGGGTGCTGGCTGGGGCAGCTGCTGAGTGGAGGAGGCAGGCGTCAGGCGGAGGTGGGTGCTGGCTGGGGCAGCTGCTGAGATGGAGGAGGCAGGCGTCAGACGGAGGTGGGTGCTGGCTGGGGCAGCTGCTGAGATGGAGGAGGCAGGCGTCAGGCGGAGGTGGGTGCTGGCTGGGGCAGCTGCTGAGATGGAGGAGGCAGGCGTCAGACGGAGGTGGGTGCTGGCTGGGGCAGCTGCTGAGATGGAGGAGGCAGGCGTCAGGCGGAGGTGGGCGCTGGCTGGGCAGCTGCTGAGATGGAGGAGGCAGGCGTCAGGCGGAGGTGGGTGCTGGCTGGGGCAGCTGCTGAGATGGAGGAGGCAGGCGTCAGGCGGAGGTGGGTGCTGGCTGGGGCAGCTGCTGAGATGGAGGAGGCAGGCGTCAGGCGGAGGTGGGTGCTGGCTGGGGCAGCTGCTGAGATGGAGGAGGCAGGCGTCAGGCGGAGGTGGGTGCTGGCTGGGGTAGCTGCTGAGATGGAGGAGGCAGGCGTCAGGCGGAGGTGGGTGCTGGCTGGGGCAGCTGCTGAGATGGAGGAGGCAGGCGTCAGGCGGAGGTGGGTGCTGGCTGGGGCAGCTGCTGAGGTGGAGGAGGCAGGCGTCAGGCGGAGGTGGGTGCTGGCTGGGGCAGCTGCTGAGATGGAGGAGGCAGGCGTCAGGCGGAGGTGGGTGCTGGCTGGGGCAGCTGCTGAGATGGAGGAGGCAGGCGTCAGGCGGAGGTGGGTGCTGGCTGGGGCAGCTGCTGAGATGGAGGAGGCAGGCGTCAGGCGGAGGTGGGTGCTGGCTGGGGCAGCTGCTGAGGTGGAGGAGGCAGGCGTCAGGCGGAGGTGGGTGCTGGCTGGGGCAGCTGCTGAGGTGGAGGAGGCAGGCGTCAGGCGGAGGTGGGTGCTGGCTGGGGCAGCTGCTGAGGTGGAGGAGGCAGGCGTCAGACGGAGGTGGGTGCTGGCTGGGGCAGCTGCTGAGGTGGAGGAGGCAGGCGTCAGGCGGAGGTGGGTGCTGGCTGGGGCAGCTGCTGAGATGGAGGAGGCAGGCGTCAGGCGGAGGTGGGTGCTGGCTGGGGCAGCTGCTGAGGTGGAGGAGGCAGGCGTCAGGCGGAGGTGGGTGCTGGCTGGGGCAGCTGCTGAGATGGAGGAGGCAGGCGTCAGGCGGAGGTGGGTGCTGGCTGGGGCAGCTGCTGAGATGGAGGAGGCAGGCGTCAGGCGGAGGTGGGTGCTGGCTGGGGCAGCTGCTGAGATGGAGGAGGCAGGCGTCAGGCGGAGGTGGGTGCTGGCTGGGGCAGCTGCTGAGATGGAGGAGGCAGGCGTCAGGCGGAGGTGGGTGCTGGCTGGGGCAGCTGCTGAGATGGAGGAGGCAGGCGTCAGGCGGAGGTGGGTGCTGGCTGGGGCAGCTGCTGAGATGGAGGAGGCAGGCGTCAGGCGGAGGTGGGTGCTGGCTGGGGCAGCTGCTGAGATGGAGGAGGCAGGCGTCAGGCGGAGGTGGGTGCTGGCTGGGGCAGCTGCTGAGATGGAGGAGGCAGGCGTCAGGCGGAGGTGGGTGCTGGCTGGGGCAGCTGCTGAGATGGAGGAGGCAGGCGTCAGGCGGAGGTGGGTGCTGGCTGGGGCAGCTGCTGAGATGGAGGAGGCAGGCGTCAGGCGGAGGTGGGTGCTGGCTGGGGCAGCTGCTGAGATGGAGGAGGCAGGCGTCAGGCGGAGGTGGGTGCTGGCTGGGGCAGCTGCTGAGATGGAGGAGGCAGGCGTCAGGCGGAGGTGGGTGCTGGCTGGGGCAGCTGCTGAGATGGAGGAGGCAGGCGTCAGGCGGAGGTGGGTGCTGGCTGGGGCAGCTGCTGAGATGGAGGAGGCAGGCGTCAGGCGGAGGTGGGTGCTGGCTGGGGCAGCTGCTGAGATGGAGGAGGCAGGCGTCAGGCGGAGGTGGGTGCTGGCTGGGGCAGCTGCTGAGATGGAGGAGGCAGGCGTCAGGCGGAGGTGGGTGCTGGCTGGGGCAGCTGCTGAGATGGAGGAGGCAGGCGTCAGGCGGAGGTGGGTGCTGGCTGGGGCAGCTGCTGAGATGGAGGAGGCAGGCGTCAGGCGGAGGTGGGTGCTGGCTGGGGCAGCTGCTGAGATGGAGGAGGCAGGCGTCAGGCGGAGGTGGGTGCTGGCTGGGGCAGCTGCTGAGATGGAGGAGGCAGGCGTCAGGCGGAGGTGGGTGCTGGCTGGGGCAGCTGCTGAGATGGAGGAGGCAGGCGTCAGGCGGAGGTGGGTGCTGGCTGGGGCAGCTGCTGAGATGGAGGAGGCAGGCGTCAGGCGGAGGTGGGTGCTGGCTGGGGCAGCTGCTGAGATGGAGGAGGCAGGCGTCAGGCGGAGGTGGGTGCTGGCTGGGGCAGCTGCTGAGATGGAGGAGGCAGGCGTCAGGCGGAGGTGGGTGCTGGCTGGGGCAGCTGCTGAGGTGGAGGAGGCAGGCGGAAGTATTGTTTGCGGTTTTTGCAGTGTATTGTTAAGTTTCAGTCGAACCGCTCGGCTTCTGTCGAGGTGCTTTGACTTGCCAAGTAGTGTTTGAGTATATTGGTCTCGTTGTTTGTGTGGTGTGTGTCCTGAAATATGACGTGTGGAGCCAATTTCACAATCGTGATGCGCCACTTTGTCACTTGCGCAGACAGACTCTTGTTCGATTCGTGTCCACGTTTGTACTATGCCCGCTTACGCCCATCATCGTCTGCCGACCTACGTTCTCTGACCGGCTGACTGCCCCGTCCCCGCTGGCCGTCCAGGATCTTCCCGTCTCTGCTACGTTTATCTGACCTGACTGCCCCGTCCCCGCTGGCCGTCCAGGCTCTTCCCGTCTCTGCTACGTTATCTGACCTACTGACTGCCCCGTCCCCGCTGGCCGTCCAGGCTCTTCCCGTCTCTGCTACGTTATCTGACCTGACTGCCCCGTCCCCGCTGGCCGTCCAGGCTCTTCCCGTCTCTGCTACGTTATCTGACCTACTGACTGCCCCGTCCCCGCTGGCCGTCCAGGCTTTTCCCGTCTCTGCTACGTTATCTGACCTACTGACTGCCCCGTCCCCGCTGGCCGTCCAGGCTCTTCCCGTCTCTGCTACGTTATCTGACCTACTGACTGCCCCGTCCCCGCTGGCCGTCCAGGCTCTTCCCGTCTCTGCTACGTTATCTGACCCCTACTGACTGCCCCGTCCCCGCTGGCCGTCCAGGCTCTTCCCGTCTCTGCTACGTTATCTGACCTACTGACTCCCCCGTCCCCGCTGGCCGTCCAGGCTCTTCCCGCCTCTGCTACGTTATCTGACCTACTGACTCCCCCGTCCCCGCTGGCCGTCCAGGCTCTTCACGTCTCTCCCGGAGGGATTCGATGGAGAAGCCACCCTCGGAGCGGGTCGACACCCCACCGATGCCGGCGGCAGCAGCAGCAGCAGCAGGACCCCCATCAGGTACGTGGTGCCGGCGGTGGTGCTGGTTGGAACTCGGAACTCGACTGGGAACTGTCGTCATCGTCCCTTTCGTCGACCCGCGGAGCTGTGGATGGTTTTGCAAAGTCGGTGATACGGAGCCAACTGTTGGTTTATCTAGGTGATACGGAGCCGACTGTTGGTTTATCTAGGTGATACGGAGCCGACTGTTGGTTTATCTAGGTGATACGGAGCCGACTGTTGGTTTATCTAGGTGATACGGAGCCGACTGTTGGTTTATCTAGGTGATACGGAGCCGACTGTTGGTTTATATAGGTGATACGGAGCCGACTGTTGGTTTATCTAGGTGATACGGAGCCGACTGTTGGTTTATCTAGGTGATACGGAGCCGACTGTTGGTTTATCTGGGTGATACGGAGCCGACTGTTGGTTTATCTAGGTGATACGGAGCCGACTGTTGGTTTATCTGGCATTGGAATGCAAGGTTATACGCAGAAGATGAGAAGAACACTATATGAAAAGTGCACTAGTTTGATTTATTGGAAGCTCTGCTTCATCAACTACGGGACCAAGCGTCATTATGTTGAAGTTAACTTCATTTGGATGTTTATTTTCTGTAACGAAGAACCGCAAAGGTTTGTTGTTTGCAGTGACTCATTTTGATCGCACTCGCCCATTCTAACACTTGTCTGTCCTTTCCATTTCTGTGCCTGCCCGCTGCTGTTGGTGCCATTCTTCGGTAAGGTAAGGTTTTGTCCGGTCTTTGGACCGAGTGTGTGTGGGAGACGGTATTCATCGATGCGTGTCTTCGCAAATGTCAAGCATGTCTGTGGGTTTGGGTAAACCATCTCTAAAGCATATGGCGGCATCTGCTAGTCCATCTGGTGTACCCTCTCTGAAGCAGATGGCGACATCTGTTGGTCCATCTGGTGTGCCTTCTCTAAAACAGATGACAGCATCTGTTGGTCCATCCGGTGTACCTTCTCTGAAGCAGATGACGGCATCTGCTGGTACATCTGGCGTACCTTCACTGAAGCAGATGGCGTCATCAGTTGGTCCATCTGGTGTACCTTCACTGAAGCAGATGGCGGCATATGTTGGTCCGTCTGGTGTACCTTCTCTGAAGCAGATGGCGGCATCTGCTGGTCCATCTGGTGTGCCTTCTCTGAAGCAGATGACGGAATCTGTTGGTCCATCTGGTGTACCTTCTCTGAAGCAGATGACGGCATCTGTTGGTCCATCTGGTGTGCCTTCACTGAAGCAGATGGCGGCATCTGCTGGTCCATCTGGTGTACCTTCACTGAAGCAGATGGCGGCATCTGTTGGTCCATCTGGTGTGCCTTCACTGAAGCAGATGGCGGCATCTGTTGGTCCATCTGGTGTACCTTCTCTGAAGGATATGGCGGCATCTGTTGGTCCATCTGGTGTACCTTCTCTGAAGGATATGGCGGCATCTGTTGGCCCATCTGGTGTACCTTCTCTGAAGGTGATGGCGGCATCTGTTGGTCCATCTGGTGTACCTTCTCTGAAGCAGATGGCGTCATCAGTTGGTCCATCTGGTGTACCTTCTCTGAAGCAGATGACGGCATCTGTTGGTACATCTGGTGTACCTTCTCTGAATGTGATGGCGGCATCTGTTGGTCCATCTGGTGTACCTTCTCTGAAGCAGATGGCGGCATCTGTTGGTACATCTGGTGTACCTTCACTGAAGCAGATGGCGGCATCTGTTGGTCCATCTGGTGTACCTTCTCTGAAGCAGATGGCGGTATCTGCTGGTCCATCTGGTGTGCCTTCTCTAAAACAGATGACAGCATCTGTTGGTCCATCTGGTGTACCTTCTCTGAAGGATATGGCGGCATCTGTTGGTCCATCTAGTGTACCTTCTCTGAAGCAGATGCCATTCCATATCACTTCTACACCGTATCCGGCGGCAAACAGTGAGGTCATTGACCTGACGGCGGCGCTGCTGCCTGAGCGTCCCACCCGATCGCAGCCTACCAAGCCTTCCCATCCCGCCGCTGCCCCGCTACCACAGCTTCCAGAGCTTCCACCGGAGCCTGCTCCACACTCTCCTCCTGCACTCCCTCCGCTGCCGATCGCGACGCTCCCAGCTGCCCCGGTGCGGCTGCGCGGCGCCGCCTCGCCGCTGGCGCAGTGTATGCCGTGTGGGGGCGGCAGGCGTCCCCGGCGACAGTTCCACGCCGCGTGTCTCGCCTGGGCTCCGGGCGCCACGCTGCGGCCGTTCGCTTTCGATACGCCCTCCCCAGACGATGTGGTGTGGACCAGGCAGAGTCAGATTACCAACAAACGGTGAGGGTGGCGAGGAAAAGTCGTCAGAATGGCAGAAAACGTCGTCAGAATAGCTGGGAAAGTCGTCAGAATAGCTGGGAAAGTCGTCAGAATAGCTGGGGAGGTCGTCAGAATAGCTGGGGAGGTCGTCAGAATAGCTGGGGAATTCGTCAGAATAGCTGGGAAAGTCGTCAGAATAGCTGGGAAGGTCGTCAGAATAGCTGGGAAAGTCGCCAGAATAGCTGGGGAGGTCGTCAGCATGTCAGTGAAGGTCATCAGAATGGGAGTGGGCCTGGTGGACCAGACTGTCATCGCCAAACGCGGATGGTTGGCAAAGGAATTTGCAGGGATCTGGGTGGATCAGGCCTAGCCGGAGCTGCGTACAGTAGTGGTCGATGAAGTGTGTGTTTTCTTCTTCACAAGGGCTGCGCTTACGAGGGTAGTCGTCCGTGTGATTCACGTAAAATGGAGTTGGTGTAGCGTGCAAAGTTTCAAAGGTTCACTGTGACCGTGGTTGAGATTGAACTGTTTTGTCATGGTAGCGTAGTGTGGTGCAGGGATGCCAGTGTTAAGCGCGAGTTCAAATAGAGTCGTGAACAATTCTGCCATTGAACGGCTTCTGATTCAGCTGTAGTTAGCCAAACAGTGTATGATGGTCTCTCTTGAGTGAAGATTCAGGTCCTGAGGTCCGGTGGAAGATTTTTCTGACTGCTCAAGCCGTGTCTGTGTTGAACTTATGGTGTAGTGTGCGTAGCATTTGATGCAGGGTGTGTAGCTGATTTGATGCAGGGTGTGTAGCTGTAGACGACTGCTTCTGTTTAGGCGGTGGGAAGTGAGTGTGGTGCACGCGGACAGCAACGATGTATGTGACTGCGGCCCAAGAGCTTCGTGCCTTCCGGTATTACATCTGTCAATTTATGTCTGAGAAATTCATCATGCAACACTTCTGGTCTGGTCTAAACTGAACGCATGTATAAAACTTATAAAAACTTCTCTGTAACAGAAAGTACAAACACTGCAGTGTGATACTAGGTGGTGCAAATTGTCCAATCCGTTGAAAAGGCCTGTACTGATGTGCATTGCTCCAGTGGCGTGCGTTCGCCTCTGTTCTTGGAATTTACCGTACAAATTGCACTGTGAAGTATGAGGTGATTTTGCCTTCCATTAAGTGTAAATATCGTGTCAGGCGCCGCTGGCTTCATCTTGATAGCTTACGTTCTTAACTGTTGGGGTTTTACTATGTATGCACTGGAACGCTGCAAACACTGTTTTCCCACGGTCTCTGCAGTGAAGTACACCGGGGTGGATTGTAAGCGAACACATTTCGTACATTGGTGCCAGTCTGTCTTTCTGTATTGTATTGTGTAGTGCATCATCATCATCATCATCATCATATGTCCATTTGCCCGCTTCGTCTGTGTTTCATTTCAAACTCTCATGTACAACAATAAGCCCATAGAAGCCATTGGTCATCTCTGACAGTATATTATGACCTAAGCCCACTAGTTATCATAAGACAATACACCTGCTCAATTTACGTGCGAAATGCTTGATTTTGTATCCGTGGTTTAGAAGGTAGTAAGCATCCTTGCTAAGTGTTAAGTGCTTGATAAGTGATTATTTCTTTGTCGACGCTTGTGTCGCATGCAAGAAAACTATTTTTGTATATCTGCGTGCACTACTGTAATATGCTGGCATCAAATACAAATACATTTTAATTTGCTGTGAATTTAACGTGCATCTATGACAACGCTTTCATGAAATGTTCTGCGTAATCCTTCATCCGATACCAGCTGGAGTTGGATACTGTTATGAAATGGCTGAGTTAACGCCCGTCATCATTTATTCCGCCTCTCGTGAGTTAAAGCTTAGACAATTTAAGACAGACCAGCTGCGGTTAATGTATGTTGTAGCGTGTACATATGCGTCATATCTTGTGTATTTGATCCCTCGAAAGTTACCAACGGTTGAGATGAAAATACTTGTTCTAAGCTCAAGTGTTTTGCCATTTGTAGTTTCAGCACATCCAAGCTGTTGAACTTCCATGTCAGCTTCCCACGAATCAAGAGTAGCGTGCAGGGATTTGCTCTTTTGGTCTTTTCCATATTGTTTCAGCCAGTTGATCTGGTTGCCAGTTTGACCAGCCTGGTCTGGCGCTATGTACCATATCTGACCTGCGTGTTTTAGCAGCTCTAAAATGATCTTGGAGGGTACCATCACCCTGATTTATTGTCTGTCGTTATTTCTTCTCCCTTCTATTTTGTCCCGTTCTCAAGCATTTGCAAGGATGGCTGTTCCCCTTTCGCCGTACATCCCCCACTTGAAGACATCTTCCCTCCTGTAAAGACTGCATTGAGTCCTCATCCCACTATTGTACCCTTAAGTAACTCTCCCATCCTTACCGGAGAGCCCGTCTAGTGTCTGCGATGCCCTGTCTGACTGTGTGAAACGTCACCGGATCTCCCCAGCGCGGCCGACGCTGACCCCTTCGCAGCCGATCCAGACGGGGCAGGGCAGTCGGCGACAGCCGCCACCTCCACGGGTCGTCATCGGCTTCCAGCAGCAGCCGGCAGCTGGTGCGTTTGTGCCGCTGTCAGCGTCACCTCTCAATCAGTGGTGGAGTCAACTTCTTTGCCGGTTTTCATATAATTATTTGGGTTAACTGTGTGTGCGATGCATTACGCACTGTGTGCAATATTTAATGTCGAGTTGGCACAAATGTTTTTTTAATGGAAACCCGACAGTTTTCCACATTGCAGACATCATATTTAACTCGTGCAATATTGCAACTTTGGCCTGTTCACCTTGTTTTCATCGCTTGCGATCAGTTTACCAGTATCCATAACTTGCATGACTGTCTCTCTCTGGCCCTGACATCCTGGCCGCTCCCCCAGTAGAGAAGGAGCCTGCTCCTGTCCCGGCCGCTGCTCCGGCCGCTGCTCCGGCCGCTGCTCCGGCCGCTGCTCCGGCTCTCCTGCCTGCTGAGGTGCTGGAGCTGCGCGCAGCCGGCGGCCGCTCTAACTCGACCTCTCCTCGCTCCTCCCGGCGGCAGTCGCCCGCGCAGACGGCCGGGGAGGGCGTCACACCGGTCAAAACGCCCGCCAGGTATGTCTCTGAGCTGTGCTGATGGTCGGGGAGGGCGTCACACCGGTCAAAACGCCCGCCAGGTATGTCTCTGAGCTGAGCTGTGCTGATGGCCGGGGAGGGCGTCACACCGGTCAAAACGCTCGCCAGGTATGTCTCTGAGATGAGCTGTGCTGATGGCCGGGGAGGGCGTCACACCGGTCAAAACGCCCGCCAGGTATGTCTCTGAGCTGTGCTGATGGCCGGGGAGGGCGTCACACCGGTCAAAACGCCCGCCAGGTATGTCTGAGCTGTGCTGATGGTCGGGGAGGGCGTCACACCGGTCAAAACGCCCGCCAGGTATGTCTCTGAGCTGTGCTGATGGCCGGGGAGGGCGTCACACCGGTCTAAACGCCCACCAGGTATGTCGCTGATCTGATCTGTGCTGATGGCTGGGGAGGGCGTCACACCGGTCAAAACGCCCGCCAGGTATGTCTGAGCTGAGCTGATGGCCGGGGAGGGCGTCACACCGGTCAAAACGCCCGCCAGGTATGTCTCTGAGCTGAGCTGATGGCCGGGGAGAGCGTCACACCGGTCAAAACGCCCGCCAGGTATGTCTCTGATCTGAGCTGACGGCCGGGGAGGGCGTCACACCGGTCAAAACGACCGCCAGGTATGTCTCTGAGCTGTGCTGATGGCCGGGGAGGGCGTCACACCGGTCAAAACGTCCGCCAGGTATGTCTCTGAGCTGTGCAGACGGCCGGAGAGGGCGTCACACCGGTCAAAACGCCCGCCAGGTATGTCTCTGAGCTGTGCTGATGGCTGGGGAGGGCGTCACACCAGTCAAAACGCCCGCCAGGTATGTCTCTGAGCTGTGCTGATGGCCGGGGAGGGCGTCACACCGGTCAAAACGCCCGCCAGGTATGTATCTGATCTGAGCTGTGCTAATGGCCGGGGAGGGCGTCACCGGTCAAAACGCCCGCCAGGTATGTCTCTGATCTGAGCTGTGCTGATGGCCGGGGAGGGCGTCACACCGGTCAAAACGCCCGCCAGGTACGTCTCTGATCTGAGCTGAGCTGACGGCCGGGGAGGGCGTCACACCGGTCAAAACGCCCGCCAGGTATGTCTCTGAGCTGAGCTGTGCTGATGGCCGGGGAGGGCGTCACGCCGGTCAAAACGCCCGCCAGGTATGTCTCTGAGCTGTGCTGATGGCCGGGGAGGGCGTCACACCGGTCAAAACGCCCGCCAGGTACGTCTCTGATCTGAGCTTAGCTGAGCTGACGGCCGGGGAGGGCGTCACACCGGTCAAAACGCCCGCCAGGTATGTCTCTGATCTGAGCTGATGGCCGGGGAGGGCGTCACACCGGTCAAAACGCCCGCCAGGTATGTCTCTGATCTGAGCTGATGGCCGGGGAGGGCGTCACACCGGTCAAAACGACCGCCAGGTATGTCTCTGAGCTGTGCTGATGGCCGGGAGGGCGTCACACCGGTCAAAACGCCCGCCAGGTACGTCTCTGATCTGAGCTGAGCTGAGCTGACGGCCGGGGAGGGCGTCACACCGGTCAAAACGCCCGCCAGGTACGTCTCTGATCTGAGCTGAGCTGAGCTGACGGCCGGGGAGGGCGTCACACCGGTCAAAACGCCCGCCAGGTATGTCTCTGAGCTGAGCTGTGCTGATGGCCGGGGAGGGCGTCACGCCGGTCAAAACGCCCGCCAGGTATGTCTCTGATCTGAGCTGAGCTGTGCTGATGGCCGGGGAGGGCGTCACACCGGTCAAAACGCCCGCCAGGTATGTCTCTGAGCTGTGCTGATGGCCGGGGAGGGCGTCACACCGGTCAAAACGCCCGCCAGGTATGTCTCTGAGCTGTGCTGATGGCCGGGGAGGGCGTCACACCGGTCAAAACGCCCGCCAGGTACGTCGCTGATCTGAGCTGAGCTGAGCTGATGGCCGGGGAGGGCGTCACACCGGTCAAAACGCCCGCCAGGTATGTCTCTGAGCTGTGCTGATGGCCGGGGAGGGCGTCACACCAGTCAAAACGCCCGCCAGGTATGTCTCTGAGCTGTGCTGATGGCCGGGGAGGGCGTCACACCGGTCAAAACGCCCGCCAGGTATGTCTCTGAGCTGTGCTGATGGCCGGGAAGGGTGTCACACCGGTCAAAACGCCCGCCAGGTATGTCGCTTAGCTGAGCTGAGTGCTGATTGGATGTGAACAAACCTGACTTGACCCCACCTGCAGCCGACACAACTGAAGCGGCCTGCTCGCCAGCTAATGACGTACGGATAGAGTCAGCAGCGGCTTTGGTCACGCTCCGACACGTTATTTGCATTGTTCTTACCGTTAGTATCAGTTAGTAGTAAACACGGATTGGATTGCCGCCTTGGTAGCGTTTGGATGCTATTAGATGAGCCTTACCCGACCGAAACTGACCTGACTTGCCTTGACCTGTGGCAGAACGCGGGACGCCAAGGCCGAGTACGACAAGGAGAGGTCCGACAGCAAACAGCTGATCAACATGGTGGTGATCGGCCACGTAGACGCCGGTTAGTGGTCCTGGCTGGCAAAGCTCTTTTGAATCTATACTGAACATCGAATCTATACTGAACATCGGATCTATACTGAACATCGAATCTATACTGAACATCGAATCTATACTGAACATCGAATATATACTGAGCATCGAATCTATACTGAACATCGAATCTATACTGAACATCGAATATATACTGAACATCGTTAGGTAATCATAGGTCCTCACACAATTGCCTGCACAAATGTAAAATGTCAGCATCGTCACAAATTGCTGCCCCTCACAATTAGTCGCAACCATGCCTTTAGGCCTCAACCATGTTTTAGGCAACAAGCTTGATTCGACATGTATATATTTCAAATCAGTTTTAATGTTACCATGCGAAGGCTTCGCGGGACCCTACTGTCAGCGCGCATTTATTATGACAATCAGCGTACTATTTTGCTGGTCGCAGGAAAATCGACGCTGATGGGACATTTGTTATACCAGCTGGGATGTGTCAACAAGAAAGTGATGCACAAGTATGAAACGGAGAGCAAGAAAATCGGCAAACAGTCGTTCAAGTTCGCATGGGTGCTCGACGAAACTGGAGAAGAGAGGTGAGGCATCAACATGAGTTTATAATCATTCGTTATTGTTCACTGTTCACGTTAGTGTCGATCGTAGCAAAGCTGTTCAGAATTTCCTTTCGTTGGTCCTTTTTTTAGGGGGGGGGGGAGGGGAGTGGTTCTTGCCCACCCCGTAGTCCGGCCTATAGCCATATGCCGCCGCGAGTGGGGAGGGGAACCACCCCCCCCCCCCCCCTCCGCGGCGGGGAACCGAATGACTTGCGCCAGTAGCCAGACTCGTACTCCGTTGGTCGTTGAACTGACGAGGCAGTTTTGCAGGGAACGACCTTCAACAGTCTGTGCATGCTTTGTGCTCGAAAGCAGTGTTGATGTCAGCATCGTTGGAAAGGGAGCCATATGTACGACGTGTGCGATATTCGAACTGAACAACCTACCCTGACCTGCCCCTGCCCCTGCCCCTGCCCCTGCCCCTGCCCCTGCCCCTGCCCCTGCCCCTGCCCCTGCCCCTGCCCCTGCCCCTGCCCCTGCCCCTGCCCCTGCCCCTGCCCCTGCCCCTGCCCCTGCCCCTGCTCCTGCCCCTGCCCCTGCCCCTGTCCCTGTCCCTGCCCCTGCCCCTGTCCCTGACCCTGACCCTGACCCTGACCCTGACCCTGACCCTGACCTGACCCTTCCCTGCCCCTGCCCCTGCCCCTGCCCCTGCCCCTGCCCCTGCCCCTGCCCCTGCCCCTGCCCCTGCCCCTGCCCCTGCCCTGCCCCTGCCCTGCCCCTGCCCTGCCCCTGCTCTGCCCCTGCCCTGCCCCTGATCCTGTCCTGTCCTGGCCTGTCCTGGCCTTCCCTGACCTTCCCTGACCTGTCCTGCCCCTGACCTGACCTGACCTGACCTGACCTGACCTGACCCTGTGCCTGTTCCTCAGGGCTCGCGGTATCACAATGGACGTTGCGCACTTCAAGTTTGTGACGCCGCAGAAGACGGTGACCCTGCTGGATGCTCCTGGCCACAAGGACTTCATTCCAAACATGATCACCGGTCAGTGAGTGGCGGACGCGCGTTGGATTGATGACGCGTTGGATCGATAATGCGTTGGATTGATGACGCGTTGGATTAATAATGCGTTGGATTGATGACGCGTTGGATTGATAATGCGTTGGATTGATAATGAGTTGGATTGATGACGCGTTGGATTGATAATGCGTTGGATTGATGATGCGTTGGATTGATGATGCGTTGGATTGATGACGCGTTGGATTTATGACGCGTTGGATTGATGACGCTTTGGATTGATAGACAGAGATGAGTCAGGTATGTGGACGCTACACACTTTTACCGATAAGTATTCTAGGACACTGGACATAGTACCGGCGTGACGTGTTTCGGATACCACACAACTCGCTGGGGATTTGTAATTATTGTGGTCAGTTACACTGGCGCCTGGTGTATGACGTGTGCTGTTTATAAAATCTGTCTCGCCCTGACTGCGCCTGTCTCTGATTAACAACTATCCGTATGTGTGTGTGTTCGTCTAACCCCGCTTGAGACCTCCTGACTTTCGTCTGACCTCCGCCATCTACGCAGGTGCTGCCGCCGCCGACGTGGCCGTGCTCGTGGTGAACGCTACAAAAGGAGAGTTCGAGACGGGTTTCGAGTCGGGCGGCCAGACCCGGGAGCATGCCATCCTGGTCCGGTCACTAGGTGAGCTAGTATAAATCGAGTCAAACTCCATTGTGCTCCACAGTTTACATACGTTCAGTCTGTTCTGTTCTTTGTGTGCTCTTTGTTAAGCCATCCTTCCCACGGATATTGGTTCTGTTTAGGCCTGAATTAGTTTAGCCAGACATGTTCGGCTTACATAGGCTACCTGGCTACAGCTGGCCGTCTACAGATGACCGTCTGCCGATTCTCAGAGACCGGCGACCGTTATCTGTGACCTGTGACCTGCCTGTGATCTGCCGTGACCTGTGACCTTACGATGTCCTGTGACCTTACGATGTCCTGTGACCTTACGATGTCCTGTGACCTTACGATGTCCTGTGACCTGTGACCTTACGATGTCCTGTGACCTGTGACCTTACGATGTCCTGTGACCTGTGACCTTACGATGTCCTGTGACCTGTGACCTTACGATGTCCTGTGACCTGTGACCTTACGATGTCGTGACCTGTGACCATACGATGTCCTGTGACCTTACGATGTCCTGTGACCTGTGACCATACGATGTACTGTGACCTTACGATGTACTGTGACCTTACGATGTCCTGTGACCTTACGATGTCCTGTGACCTGTGACCATACGATGTCCTGTGACCTGTGACCATACGATGTCCTGTGACCTGTGACCTTACGATGTCCTGTGACCTGTGACCTTACGATGTCCTGTGACCTGTGACCATACGATGTCCTGTGACCTGTGACCTTACGATGTCCTGTGACCTGTGACCTTACGATGTCCGACTGCTGTCTGCGCCGTCAGGAGTGAACCAGCTGGCGATCGCTGTCAACAAGCTGGACACGGTCAGCTGGTCTCAGGGGCGGTTTGAGGACATCCGCGGCCGGCTGGGCGCCTTCCTGCGCTCTGTCGGGTTCCGGGAGGGTGACCTGCGCTACGTGCCCTGCTCCGGTCTGACCGGGGAGAACCTCACTCAGCCGGCACAGGAGGCGGCGCTACAGGAGTGGTACAGCGGCCCGACGCTGCTACAGGTCATAGGTCAGTCACCATAAGGCATAGGTCGTGTCATTACGAGCGCGCTCGCTCGTCCTTCCGTGGTGTATGGGAAACATCTGATTATGATCGGCCCGGCCCGACCCGACCCGACCCGACCCGACCCGACCCGACCCGACCCGACCCGACCCGTGGCGACGCTTGTGAGAAGCTTATATCTATGCAACCATGCGTCCGATTGACAAGCGGACTTCTTTGCTGAGCAGTCCCATCCAACCTACCCTGTTTGAGACCAGTGCCGACCCATGTGGGTGACTACCACTGCGCGTGGCGCGTGCCGCGTGAGGGGTGTTGAAAGGTGTTTTCTCGCAAAAACTCTGCAACGGCTGGGCCGATTGTGTTCACATTTGGTGTGTGGTTAGGGACCTCTCAGCCGCCAATTTTCCACAAGACAGGGGTGGGGTGCCTCTGCACGTGCGCACCCCTATTCTCTATCTCAGGAACGGCTGAGCTGTTTGTGTTCAAATTCAGTGTGTGGTTAGGAACCTCTCAGCCGCCTCTTTCACACAAGTCAGGGGTGGGGTGCATCTGCACGTGCGCACCTATTTTTGTATGTCAGAAACTACTTGCCCTATCGAGTTGAAATTCACCATACATTTCCTTCGCGCTCGCTCGTTCATCGCCGACTGCGGCGCCTTACTGGTATATGGGAAAATCTTAATATGAGAGGCCCGGCCCGTGGCGACGCTTTTGAGAAGCTAATATCTCTGCAACCGTACGTCCGACTGACAAGCGGGTTTCTTTGCTGAGTAGCCCCATCCAACCTAACCTGTTTGAGACCAGTGGCGAATCATGTGGGTGACTACCACTGCGCGTGGCGCGTGCCGCCTGAGGGATGTTGAAAAGTGTTTTCTCAGAAAAAACTTCGCAACGGCTGGGCAGATTATGTGCAAATTTGGTGTGTGGTTAGGGACCCTCAGCTCCCAGTTTCCCACAAGTCAGGGGTGGGGTGCCTCTGCACGTGCGCACGTGCACACTCCTATTATATATCTCAGGAGCGGCTGAACCGATTGTGTTCTAATTTGGTGGTGTGGTTAGGGACCTCTCATCCGCCGCCTGTCCACAAGTCGGGTGGGTGCCTCTGCACGTGCGCACGTGCTCACCATTTTGTGTATCTCAGAAACTACTTGCCCGATCGAGTTGAAATTCACCATACATTTCGATCGCGCTCTCGCTCGTTCATGGCCAATTACGGCGCCTTACTGGTATTAAGTTTGTCACTATTTATGCTACCTGTGGTCGCAGTTAAGAGGCGCGTTCCGGGATTACGAGAAACGATGAAGTAAACTTGCTAAACGTACATGGTATGATGCTGTAATTTGTGTGTGCAATAAGTAATTGAGAGGAAACTGTCGTTTGACTGGCAATCCTTCATGGTGCCTTTGACATTCTGGTATGAAATGAAAAACTTAAGCATTCATGTCTTGTTCCTCCATCAATTTTGTGCTGAATCACAAGACCTGGATACTACCATTGAGCGGTGCCTTGCAGACCCTCACCAGACTCCCCCCCCCCCCCCCCCCATCTGACCCTCCCCACCCCCTACTGACGGGTGCCCGGCTCCGGAGCGAGCGGTGTCCCGGCCGCTGCGGATGTTCTTCCAGGACATTCTGACCCCCCGTCCCCCTCTGCCCCCCCCCCCCCCTACAGACGGGCTCCCGGCGCCGGAGCGAGCGGTGTCCCGGCCGCTGCGGATGTTCTTCCAGGACATTCTGACCCCCCGTCCCCCTCTGCCCCCCCCCCCCCCCCCTACAGACGGGCTCCCGGCGCCGGAGCGAGCGGTGTCCCGGCCGCTGCGGATGTTCTTCCAGGACATTCTGACCCCCCCGTCCCCCTCTGCCCCCCCCCCCCCCCCCCCCCCCCTACAGACGGGCTCCCGGCTCCGGAGCGAGCGGTGTCCCGGCCGCTGCGGATGTTCTTCCAGGACATTCTGACCCCCCCGTCCCCCTCTGCCCCCCCCCCCCCCCCTACAGACGGGCTCCCGGCGCCGGAGCGAGCGGTGTCCCGGCCGCTGCGGATGTTCTTCCAGGACATTCTGACCCCCCGTTCCCCTCTGCCCCCTTACAGACGGGTTCCCGGCGCCGGAGCGGGCGGTGTCCCGGCCGCTGCGGATGTTCGTCCAGGACGTGTTCAAGGGCCAGCAGCAGTCGGCGCTGAGCATGGCCGGCAGGATCGACGCCGGCATGATGCAGGTGGCAGACCGCGTCACTGTGATGCCGCACGGGGAGACTGCCACGGTCAAAGGTCAGACGCGGCAACAGCAGTATCGGTCGAGAGTGGGCGACAATGTTCTAGTCTCTCTAGTTTAACCCGCGCCGTGCCGCTAGTTTAAAGGGAATAGTTCACCTTTAACATGGGGTTTTGGACTGAGATAGCAGATGTGTAGAGCAGATATAAAAATGGGTTGTGGTGAAATAATTGCCTCCCTACGTTAAGTAATTTCGACACAAGACTAGTGGGCCCGGTTTCATGTCTGCTGTTCCGGGCCACGATCGGGACATGAACGCTCGCCGCCGGAGGCAGGTACACTGGCACGTAGTCTCTGATCACGACGCCTCGTTAATATCCGCTCAGCCGCCCGGGCGGCGCGGCGGCCCCTTGTCAGAGACTGTACTTGGCGTCAGGCGGAGCCAGAACGCCAGCTGCTGTCGTACGATTTCTCGTGAAATGCAAAGAGAAACTTACTTCTTTCTCCACATATATCCATCAGTTGTCCAAACGAAAGTCATATTCGTAGTTTTGAGCTCAAGATGGTTATGTATGGTTGAATTTCAAGACAACTTGCAAGGTGACCTATTCCCTTTAACCCGCGCCGTGCCGGTGCTCGGCGCCACCTTCGCCGTGCCAGGGGGGGGGGGGGGTAGACCCCCCCCCCCCCTCTAACTCGAAAACTAAAAGGGCTAGAAAGACGCGGAGAAAGACGTTCGAAAGCTCTCGACAAGCACATTCGAAAGTACTCCAGTTATATTGTTTTTCCTAAAGCCAATATTGAGGTCACCAGAGGTCATCAAAAGGCAACATTTCCAGTTTTAGAACTTCGCTCCAGAAACCCCAAAATATCAGGAACTATGATAGCTAGGAACAAACGGAAAAGAGCAATGCAAATCTATTGAAACATGCAATCGACGAGGTTTCCTCAGATTTTAGCTCGGGTCAATAGTTTAGGCTACAGAGCCAATCAAATGTCAAAAAGACTATTTTTTACGCAACAGTTTTTCACGAATAGCTTTTAGCTAATAACGACAAGGCAATGATTTTGATGGCATCGTGTTTGTCTCGCCAAGGCGCTTCGACTCATATTAGTGTTGACCAGATTAGGTCAACGTAAAAATATGACCTCAGGTCAAGGTCAAGTGGTGACCCAAGTAGGTCATGTTGCATATGGAAAGACGTGTCTCGACGAGACAAACACATTGGTGTCGGTTTAACCTCTATATCGTCATTATGTCGAGTTATTGACATACCTCGGTTGATGACCTCGGCTGACCCTGTATGAGACATTGAACAAAAATGGCACCTAGGTCATCAAGAATGGCCTATAATGGCATGATCCAGAAGGAATTAGACTGATATCTTGCGTATCCTTGGAATAGGAAGCATTTGAATATTTCCCCATTGACTTATAATGGGGAGGTCACGAAATTGACCTCTTAGGTCGCTGATATACAAAAAAAAATCAAAGATACTCGAATTGCATATATACATATATATATATATATATATATATATATATATATATATATATATATATATATATATATATATATATATATATATATATATATATATATATATATATATATATATATATATATATATATATATATATATATATATATATATATATATATATATATATATATATATATATATATATATATATATATATATATATATATATATATATATATATATATATATATATATATATATATATATATATATATATATATATATATATATATATATATATATATATATATATATATATATATATATATATATATATATATATATATATATATATATATATATATATATATATATATATATATATATATATATATATATATATATATATATATATATATATATATATGTATATATATATATATATATATATATATATATATATATATATATATATATATATATATATATATATATATATATATATGTATATATGTATATATGTATATATGTATATATGTATATATGTATATACGTATATGTATATATGTATATATGTATATATGTATATATGTATATATGTATATATGTATATATGTATATATGTATATATGTATATATGTATATATGTATATATGTATATATGTATATATGTATATATGTATATATGTATATATGTATATATATATATATATATATATATATATATATATATATATATATATATATATATATATATATATATGTATATATGTATATATGTATATATGTATATATGTATATATATGTATATATATATATATATATATATATATATATATATATATATATATATATATATATATATATATATAAATATATATATATATATATATATATATATATATATATATATATATATATATATATATATATATATATATATCGAAATGGTCGCGAGCATTGCTTACAGCCAGCGTTGCTTACAGCCACCGTTACTGATATCAAACAGTCAGCACTGATCTAGCTTGTCACTGACTGTCTCCACTAATCATAGGTCCATGATTGCGATCTGTATGTCCCTCACTAACCATCTCTCGTCAGTCGGCCGTCCGTCATTGGCCGTATTTCCTCTCCCCCCCCCGTCCCCCATCCTATCTTTCGGCAGGTATCCTCACTGACCCCTCCCCCCCCCCTTACCGCCTCCCCATCCTATCTTTCGGCAGGTATCCTCACTGACCCCCCCCCCCCCCCTACCGCCTCCCCATCCTATCTTTCGGCAGGTATCCTCACTGACCCCTCCCCCCCCCCTTTACCGCCTCCCCATCCTATCTTTCGGCAGGTATCCTCACTGACCCCTCCCCCCCCCCCCCCCCGGCCGTCAGGTATGGCCATCGACGAGATGCCAGTGCTGTCGGCGTTCGCCGGTGATCACGTGACCGTCACACTGTCCGGGGTAGACCCCCAGAGTCAGACGGTGGGGGTGGTCCTCTGTGACCCCACACAGCCGGTCAAGGTCACTACAAAGGTCCAGGCGCGCCTCGTCATCTTCAGCATCGACCTACCCATCACTAAAGGCTATCAGGTGAGAGAAGAAACGCATCAATATGTCCACCACTAAAGGCTACCAGAGGAGTGCAGAAACACGTGTCAGATAAACACATCAGCTATATTTGTGTCGTATCCCGTTCTGCTCACTCGTATCAATACAACGTTGCCTTGTTTGCAACGTGCGGCATATACACACGGTAACTAATTATACGTCATCTACACCCGAGTGGTTTTTCGTCCTTACGGCACGCCCCGCACTAGCGACGACCTGAAACTGATCAGTCTCCAGTTCAGTACCAAGGTAGAGGCCCTCGTCTAACCACTGGCTCCCTCCGTCAGGTGGTGCTCTAACCACTGGCTCCTTCCGCCAGGTGGTGCTCTAACCACTGGCTCCCTCCGTCAGGTGGTGCTCTAACCACTGGCTCCCTCCGCCAGGTGGTGCTCTAACCACTGGCTCCCCTCCGTCAGGTGGTGCTCTAACCACTGGCTCCCTCCGTCAGGTGGTGCTCTAACCACTGGCTCCCTCCGTCAGGTGGTGCTCTAACCACTGGCTCCCTCCGTCAGGTGGTGCTCTAACCACTGGCTCCCTCCGCCAGGTGGTGCTCTAACCAATGGCTCCCTCCGTCAGGTGGTGCTCTAACCACTGGCTCCCTCCGTCAGGTGGTGCTCTAACCACTGGCTCCCCTCCCGTCAGGTGGTGCTCTAACCACTGGCTCCCCTCCCGTCAGGTGGTGCTCTAACCACTGGCTCCCTCCGTCAGGTGGTGCTCTAACCACTGGCTGCCCTCCGTCAGGTGGTGCTCTAACCACTGGCTCCTTCCGTCAGGTGGTGCTCTAACCACTGGCTCCCCTCCGTCAGGTGGTGCTCTAACCACTGGCTCCCCTCCGTCAGGTGGTGCTCTAACCACTGGCTCCCCTCCGTCAGGTGGTGCTCTGACCACTGGCTCCCCTCCGTCAGGTGGTGCTCTAACCACTGTCTCCCTCCGTCAGGTGGTGCTCTAACCACTGTCTCCCTCCGTCAGGTGGTGCTCTAACCACTGTCTCCCTCCGTCAGGTGGTGCTCTGACCACTGGCTCCCCTCCGTCAGGTGGTGCTCTAACCACTGTCTCCCTCCGTCAGGTGGTGCTCTGACCACTGGCTCCCTCCGTCAGGTGGTGCTCTAACCACTGTCTCCCTCCGTCAGGTGGTGCTCTGACCACTGGCTCCCCTCCGGCAGGTGGTGCTCTGACCACTGGCTCCCCTCCGTCAGGTGGTGCTCTGACCACTGGCTCCCCTCCGTCAGGTGGTGCTCTAACCACTGTCTCCCTCCGTCAGGTGGTGCTCTAACCGCTGGCTCCCCTCCGTCAGGTGGTGCTCTAACCACTGTCTCCCTCCGTCAGGTGGTGCTCTGACCACTGGCTCCCTCCGTCAGGTGGTGGTGCACTACCAGTCGGTGAGTGAGCCGGCCACCATCACGCGACTGGTGTGCCAGCTGCACCGCTCCTCCGGCGAGGTGGTCAAACGCAGGCCGCGCTGTCTGCCCGGCAACACCAGCGCCGACGTGGTGCTCACGTTCCAGCGGCCCGTCTGTGTAGAGCTCTACAAGGACTTCCGCGACTACGGCCGGCTCATGCTGAGGGTGGCAGGACATACGGTGGCCGCGGGACTCATCACCGAGGTGAGAGGGCCACGCGGGGTTCAAAGGGAGGTCAGTCGGGTCACAGTGGGTCATACGGAGTCACACAGGGTCATACAGGGGCATACGGAGTCACACAGGGTCATGCAGGGACATGCGGGGTCATGCGGGGTCATACAGGGGCATACGGGGTCATACGGGGTCATACGGGGTCATACAGGGTCATACGGGGTCATACAGGGTCATACGGGATCAGGCAGAGTCGTATCCGGTCACATGGGTTCACGCAGGGTCATACAGCACGGTTCGTTAGAAGGGTTCGGAGGGCTCAAACTACGGGAGATGCACCATTGGAAAGTTCGGCTCGCGCAGAATTCAGCGATGTCAATTTTTCACAAATCTGTCGAGGGCCTTTCTTTTTAATCGATATTTTGTCCGAATTCGCGCCACTTTCGTTTGGCCAGGGCTATCGCATATGGTATGGCGAAAATGCAGACAAATGGCATGTCTACCGATTCGTCATGCTCTGCACAATGTCTAATAGAATGCAAAGCCATTGGATGGTTTGGTTGGTTGCACGGCTGCATCAAAGCCAAGCGCTCCCGGTATCGGCACTAAGGCGCACTCCCGCCCGCGCACCACACGCAGAATCGCCCCTCGCGACACGCGAGCTGAGCACTGCGCGCCGCCGACCGGCTTACGGAGCGGCCTCTCGGCCAGTCACGGACAAACGGTGCATCGCAGTTGAAAAACCTAGCTCTGTCCACTAGCTCAGCTATTCAAGGAGATCGTGACAAATTTCCAGCCACCTCCGATGGTACTTTTATACACAAATGGTACTTTAAAACAATTGTATGCACCATATTTGCCAAACGTAGCCTCTGACCGGGACTGGGCGCCGGGCCGGCACGGCCAACTTCGAGGCTGTACACGATGTGACGTCAGAGGCCACAGCGCGGCCGCCGCCGGTCATGACCTGACCCTGACCGGCCAGCCGGCCGGCGGCGGCCGCGCTGTGGCCTCTGACGTCACATCGTGTACAGCCTCGAAGTTGGTCGAGCCGGGCCGGCGCCCAGTCCCAGTCAGAGGCTACGTTTGGCAAATATGGTGCATACAATTGTCTTAAAGTACCATTTGTGTATAAAAGTACCATCGTAGGTGGCTGGAAATTTGTCACGATCTCCTTGAATAGCTGAGCTAGTGGACAGAGCTAGGTTTTTCAACATGCGATGACACGGTTGTCCGTGACTGGCCGAGAGGCCGCTCCGTAAGACGGGTCGGCGGCGCGCAGTGCTCAGCTCGCGTGTCGCGAGGGGCGATTCTGCGTATGGTGCGCGGGCGGGAGTGCGCCTTAGTACCGATACCGGGAGCGCTTGGCTTTGATTCAGCCGTGCAAACAACCAAACCATCTAATGGCGTTGCATTCTATGAGACCTTGTCGTGCAGAGCATGACGAATCGGTAGACATGCCATTGGTCTGCATTTTCGACATATTATACACGATAGCCCTGGCCAAACGAAAGCGGCGCGAATTCGGACAAAATATCGGTTTAAAAAAAGGCCCTCGACACAAATTTTGACAAATTTACATCGCTGAATTCCGCGTGAACTCAGCTTTCAAATGGTGCATCTCCCGTAGTTTGAGCCCTCCGAACCCTTCTAACGAACCGTGACAGGGTAGCACGGGCCGCCAGGACCGCGGGGGGGGAGCCGGAGGACAGAAACAAACACGATACCGCAGTTATTGGGGGTGCTATGGGTTGCACGATTGTTGTTGTTGTTTTCAGTCCCGGTAATACATTACAAGCCCGGTGTTAAATGAGTTACAAATCCCAGGACCTCGGAGCAGCATGTCCCACATGTCTGCGGTCTTTCAGAAATGTCATTTGATTTGAAGTAGATAGCAGCAGCTATCTCCACTGTGCTCCTGATTGATTTGCATGAGCAAGAGGTGCCGTTTCATGGGAAATAACGCGGCTCCACAATCCACATGTCTGTTGGCAGGTAAAATGATGGCTCCGCGCTGTACCAGCCGGTTAGGTGAAATGGATCGGACCGCCGCTCTGGTCGGATCGGATTGGGACCTATTTATATTGGCTGAGAAGGCACGGCGCGGATTCGGACTCGGCTCGACGTGGTCCGGTGTCCGGTGTCCGGTGTCGGCAACGGTCTTGGGCTGGATCTGGAATTGTTGATATTGTACATTGCCTTAAAATATACACCAGAGCTTTTATCCAACTGTTTCGCAGGGACATCCACTCGTCGGCGTTTCCATAATCAACGGAGTTTTACTGATGGTGTTCTGTTGTTAGCTCGGTATGGCAAATGTTAACCCGTATTCAGTCCCATTGGCCACCTCATCGACAGTATGAGCAAATCAATATACACCGATGAAGCTTCGCAGCCTATCTACTGGGCATCTGCAACGAACGGGGAACCAATGTAATACAGTTGGAGTATACCATGTATTTATCAAACCTTTGAGGTGCGCGTTAATCGAAATGTGTCTCAAATCAAAACGAGTGAGCCGAAAACCAATGCACGCTTGATGCCGGCACCTTTCGCTACATTTGTATTTTTCTTCCAAACATTCCCACACGTCCGAGATCGCTGAAACTCTCACCCCGAACAAATCGCAACAGAAGCACTCGGGGGGGGGGGGGGGGGGGCGTTGGATCGAAACACGCCTCTTACATGCGTGCGCCAAGCATGTGTCTTTCTGAAACTGGCCTAAAAGGGAGCCATGCATTTTCTCGTTTTAAAAAGGAACACCGCTGTGTCAAAGAGAACCAATTGTGGAAGGAGCGGCTTAAGTGCAGTCGCACTCACTATTGTACAGCTCAGGTGTGGCCGTGCCACCACTGCACCACATGAGACACCGCCTTGTCCGCGACGCTTAAATACATGCGGCGCTTAAATACGAACAATTGTAAAAACGAGACACCTACACACACTTGCACGCACGACGCCAGCGCGGCCAACCACGTCCACTTGCACGCACGACGCCAGCGCGGTCAACCACGTCCACTCGCACGCACGACGCCAGCGCGGTCAACCACGTCCACTCGCACGCACGACGCCAGCGCGGTCAACCACGTCCACTCGCACGCACGACGCCAGCGCGGTCAACCACGTCCACTCGCACGCACGACGCCAGCGCGGTCAACCACGTCCACTCGCACGCACGACGCCAGCGCGGTCAACCACGTCCACTTGCTCGATCGGCACTCGGCATAGCACACGTGTTCACTGCACGTCCGGCGCCGTTCTGTTCACTGCACGTCCGGCGCCGTTCTGTTCACTGCACGTCCGGCGCCGTTCTGTTCACTGTTCTGTTCACACTAGCACTGCGCTGGCGTCCGCCAGAGTTGGCACTCCACGCCGGCCGTGTGGCCGTTTTCGGAACACGGTATGCACTCCTGGCTACGACGTCCGCTGCTGGTCCCACAGTCACTGAAGTCACAGCAGCCAGTTCGATCAACGTTCCGCGCTGGCGGTCTAACCGACGACGTCTCACGCAGTGGCGGGCAGGTCATCTCGGGTTACCGTCCCCCCGCCGCCGCCGCCGGGCAAGTTCGGAGCCCTCCGTGGCTAGCTGGTCCCCGTGTCGTGGACTCCTCACTATCTCTCCGCCGCTGGCTCTTGCCGGCTGTCCAGCAGCGCGCATCACACCACAACCTGTACCGGTACTTCACACACAGTGTGGTTTTAAGCCGACAGACTCGGTCGTATCGGGTCCAGACTTAACCGTCCTTTGAGTCGGATCCCGCTCCGTAGCCGTGCAGCCGTCACCCCGCTCTCCGTCTGTGAACTCCCCATCACCGTCGCCAGAGGACTCCAGCCCAGACGCAGCCGAGTCTGGCCAGGCCAGGTGAGGACGGTTCGGGACGGGAGGCAAAGAGCCGGGACGTGACGTCATGAGACAGACGTGACGTCACCCAGTAGGTGAGCGGCCCGGCGCCGCGGCCGCGGGTACATCACGCCGCAAGAGAGGGGTGTGACTGGGGTGTGATGGGGTGAGTTATGTGCTCTCCTGCTGGGTGATGTACACCTGCTGACCGCTGGCCAGCTGCAACGCCTGCTGACCCTGGACCTGGAACGAAGAGGTCAGTCAGTGACTAGTCACACACGCGGCAGCTGACCCAGGCTGACCCAGGCCACATTGATCTGATAGCCAGCGGGGTGACACCTGCTAGATTAGCCACAAACCAGTCTGCCACCACGTCTCCGCGATTAATTTCAGCACCATTTACCGATTACACAGAACACGAAACCAAAGTATTTTTGACCAAAACGCATTTCCATAACTTGGTGACTACCGAGAAGAATCGATCCAATCCCCCCCATCCAATCCCCCCCCCCCCCCCCCCCCCCGATCCAATCCGAACCCATCGCAGCGTTCAGTTGAAGTCCTGTGTCTTTAAATCTATAATAATCAACTCGAGCCGTCTGTCTGTCTGCTGATTCTGACCTGTCCGGGCCGTCTGTCTGTCTGCTGATTCTGACCTGTCCGGGCCGTCTGTCTGTCTGCTGATTCTGACCTGTCCGGGCCGTCTGTCTGTCTGCTGATTCTGACCTGTCCGGGCCGTCTGTCTGTCTGCTGATTCTGACCTGTCCGGGCTGTTGGAGAACGATGGTCTGTAATTAATAATCCACTCGAGCCGTCTGTCTGTCTGCTGATTCTGACCTGTCCGGGCTGTTGGAGAACGATGGTCTGTAATTAATAATCCACTCGAGCCGTCTGTCTGTCTGCTGATTCTGACCTGTCCGGGCTGTCAGCAGACAGACAGCCGTCTGTCTGTCTGTGATTCTGACCTGTCTGCTGATTCTGACCTGTCCGGGCTGGTCTGTCTGAGCCGTCTGTCTGTCGGCTGATCCTGACCTGTCCGGGCTGTTTGAGAACGATGGTCTGTAATTAATAATCCACTCGAGCCGTCTGTCTGTCTGCTGATTCTGACCTGTCCGGGCTGTTGGAGAACGATGGTCTGTAATTAATAATCCACTCGAGCCGTCTGTCTCGTCTGCTGATTCTGACCTGTCCGGGCTGTCAGCAGACAGACAGCCGTCTGTCTGTCTGTGATTCTGACCTGTCTGCTGATTCTGACCTGTCCGGGCTGATCTGTCTGAGCCGTCTGTCTGTCGGCTGATTCTGACCTGTCCGGGCTGTTGGAGAACGATGGTCTGTAATTAATAATCCACTCGAGCCGTCTGTCTGTCTGCTGATTCTGACCTGTCCGGGCTGTTGGAGAACGATGGTCTGTAACTAATAATCCACTCGAGCCGTCTGTCTGTCTGCTGATTCTGACCTGTCCGGGCTGTCAGCAGAGACAGCCGTCTGTCTGTCTGTGATTCTGACCTGTCCGGGCTGTTGGAGAACTCGAGCCGTCTGTCTGTCTGCTGATTCTGACCTGTCCGGGCTGTTGGAGAACGATGGTCTGCTGTCCGGAGGCGTTCTGCCCGGCCACCCGCACCATCTGTAGCTGATTCGCGTTCAGCTGCACCTGTAAATATACAGACACACACATCTGTGATTAACTTTACCGTAACAATTACGCTCAACAATATGTCAGCTGTGGCCGTTGTCACTAATGCACTGAGCTTACATTATGATAATTATCAAATTTGGCAGTTGTTCACCGCAGTGAGCACATCACTGAATTAACCGAGACTTGGTGTGCCGATGAGATGGATCACGGAGGTCGCTGAAGCTGCGCCAGTGGTTGCCCGTCCGCCCGAGTATCCACTCTGGTCTGACTGACGGGATCGCCTCGCCGCTCACCGGTATCTGCTGCATCTGTCCGTCGGCGCCGACCACCTGCTGGATGATCTGCACGTTCTGCTGCTGCTGCGCCGGCTGCTGCTGCTGCTGCTGCTGCGGCTGCTGCTGTACCAGCTGACCCTGTGCGTTCACGTGCAGGTGCACAGTCTGCACCCCGGCCGCCTGACCGCCGGCGGCGGGCTGAAAAGCGGACACCAAAGTGAGATAGGATGAAGAGTGAATACGATACACTATTCGATCAATAGCATAGCACACGTCATACTGGAACAACAATATGCAGTCATGCCTAGGTGTCCGAGTCATTCAAAGATGAGTCGTCATTTGGTGACTTGGGATTCTCGGTGCTCCAAATACATCAGTCAGTCGGCGCCCATTTGAGGAGTTATTTGATAATTCCTTACCACACGTAGTACGACTGTATTAGAGGTAGGGGTAGACATTTTGTGTTCCGGATGTTGGTCATTCCACCTTTATGTAAAATGATCAAATTCTGAGAGAAAAAAAATTATCTGCGAAACCCATCAGTACCGACATTTTCCCCCGTTTTACCCCTATATAAGCTCCCCATGAATTTTACCAAAATTCAGATCTCAGTTGTGCTAGAGAGTTAATTTTTGGTTTATTGAAAACGCAGACCCCAAATTTGGTCTTAAAAATGTGCTTAATTTTGAAATCTCTAAAAAAAAAATATCAAATTGGCCACTTTGTTTGGGAGATATTTCACGTTCGAATCTGATTGGGTAATTACCCAACTGATTTTTTTTTAGATCCTTATGGTCGATTTAGGTAACTTCAAATTGGCCATATCTGGCTTTGTTTGGGAGATATAGCAGTTGTATTACAGCTAATTAAGCTAATTAGTTCATTTATGATGAATTTCGGCGGATAGACCGCCATCAGCTGATGAATTTCGAATACATCAATTATTTTTATATTTTTTTGTGAGAGGTATAATCAAATGACAGCGAGAAAAAAAAACATGGAATCCGCCATGCACGAGCACAATCGCAACAGCTGACACAATACCCCCGACCCCTAACTGTATATACAATATACCTAACCCTTCGGCGTCCTGCGCCTGCCACTGGTCGGCAGCGGCGGCATCAGCAGCTTCACTGACCTCTGGCGTGGCGGCGGCAGCGCCGGCGGAGCTGGGCATCACCTGGATGGTCTGCACCTGACCACCGCTGATGATCTGAATCGACTGCGGCTGCTGCGCCACAGCCGCCGGCGCCGCCTGCTGCTGCTGCTGCTGTTGCTGCTGCTGTTGGAGAGCCGCCTGGTGCTGTTGGGCCAGTTGGAAATAGTACTGCACCTGCCCGACAACAGAGGATGTCAGGACATGTCCACCGGGAAGCAGTGTATTGTCAGCGCAACCAGTTGACATTGCACGCGAAGAAGTGATGATCTGGGCTTAATGCCGCCGCATGGTACCAAAACAGATTCTGTGTTGGTACCGCAGTCCATATACGCCTGGGAACCTGATCGCTGATCGAGTAGCCGGATACTGGTTACTTCATCAGACATCTCTATACCTGATCACTGGATACGGCTGGTCCGGCTCCTAGTTACCTGGCCGGTGCAGTGGTTACCTGGTCGGTTCAGTGGTTACCTGGTCAGTGCAGTGGTTACCTGGTCGGTGCAGTGGTTACATAGTCCGTTCAGTGGTTACCTGGTCGGTGCAGTGGTTACCTGGTCGGTGCAGTGGTTACCTAGTCAGTTCAGTGGTTACCTGGTCCGGCTCCTAGTTACCTGGCCGGTGCAGTGGTTACCTAGTCAGTTCAGTGGTTACCTGGTCGGTTGTGGTTACCTGGTCGGCTCAGTGGTTACCTGGTCGGTGCAGTGGTTACCTGGTCGGTTGTGGTTACCTGGTCGGTTGTGGTTACCTGGTCGGTTCAGTGGCTACCTGGTCGGTTCAGTGGCTACCTGGTCGGTTCAGTGGCTACCTGGTCGGTTCAGTGGTTACCTGGTCTGTGCAGTGGTTACCTGGTCGGTTCAGTGGTTACCTGGTCCGGCTCCTAGTTACCTGGTCCGGCTCCTAGTTACCTGGTCCGGCTCCTAGTTACCTGGCCGGTGCAGTGGTTACCTAGTCGGTTCAGTGGTTACCTGGTCGGGCAGCACGCCGCCACCGGTCTTGTTCTCGGCCGGCCTTCTCTCCGGCTGTTTGATCTCGTCTCGGGGCACGATGTCGATCAAAAAGTCAAACTGGTCAAACTTGGAGATGGCCATGGCGATGTCGTTCCGCTGCGGCGAACACAGTGGCCCGTCAGTCGGTGGACGTCGGGGAACGAGGCATTTCTTAATACTTGTTATTTGCACCGTGATACCTAAATTTGGTTGGGTTTCGGTCGTGAACTTCCCAGAGTTCGATTGTACTTGCAAAGAGAAGCAGTGGCGAAAAAAGCATGGCTATTCCGTTGAGACAACAGATTTCGAAATGCACCACGATTTAGACGTGATTTTAACGGTACAAAACAGGGCAAGGGAGGTCGATATACATTTGCCTTCTTAGATAAATCAACAGAAACAAGAACAAAGTGAAAATGTATCTCGCTCTGTGGAAGTGCAGATGGCCGCAGCATTGAGGTCTACCCGACCTCAACTTGTGACCTCACCTGTAGTGTTCTCCGTTTGTTATCCTCCGTATGGATCCAGGCACGCAGGGACAGCTCGTGGATAAACATCTCGGCCGCCTTGGAGAAGAGCAGGGGCGCCTCGGCAGATATCATCTTCACGTCCTCGTCCAGCTTCATGATCTTCTTGATGCGCGCCAGTGGAAGCTCCTGCTGTTTGAAGTCATTCTGCAAGAACATACACTGTGTTGATTGTGTGCACATATGCTGAAAGTATCCAGAAAATGACATGATATATTGAATAACACATTACCTAGTCATTAATGTACTTGCTTCAAGCTTTCTGAAGAAAAAAAAACTTTTGATTCATTGCTTTATTCATATTTGGACTTGAGTCAGTGATAAATCAGCCAATAGATATTTGAGCCAGGTAAAAGACTGGGTATCAGCAGTAGCCAGTACTGTAAAGCAATACACATCAAATCAGATTGTTGTTGTATAAACTACCTACTTACCACAGACATGTTGCGAATCTGCTCAGTCATTTTGGGCCAGAATTCTTCGAGAGCCACCTGAGACTCTGTGACAATGCCAGCCTCAGCACCGAGCAGATCGTCCGCCATGGTGCCGCCTCACGGGTACTCAGCGCTATGCCTGGGATGAGAGACAATATAGCATCAGGTGGCAAAGGTTTCATTTCAATTTCCAGAACATAGCAGGAACTTTGTACCTTATTGAAGAGACACAGTCAGTGGTTTCAATGGATGGGTCCTGGCTCATAGTATGTCAGAAAAACCTGCCTGTGTGCAATACTTAGGCCCGGCTACGAGCGCCTCCACCGGCAGCCGCCCGCGTTGCTCCTCCGCTTTCTAGTGATTTCGCGCGGTTTTAAGTTTCGGCCACCTGCAAGATTTGTCTCGTTTTAGCAAGTAGTGTTTTCGGACTGCCTGAAGTGATTTTCGTGCTTCTTTTCTTTCGTGTTTTATATTTTTATCCTCGTTTAGTATTTTCAATTTTGGCCATGGGCCTCGCTCGCCGAAACTATATTCTACCGTTCCCGGAAGAATCTACCACCGCCGTCTCAACCAATCACAAGGCCGGACACTCCCCTACCGTCTCCAGCCTACCGTCGGCGTCGACAGCAGCCCGCGCGCCGGACCAGGGAACTACTCCGACCCTCCGTCACTCGGTGCCATCCATCACTCGCCACCCGGTGCCCACCCGGGCAGTGGCGGCGTAAGGCGGCACCGCAGGGGGAGAAGAGCCGGCCACCGCGTTCAGGCACGTCGTCGTCACGCCATCGACGATGAACATCAACGACGCCTGAACCACGGCCGCGCTCTGATCCCCCTCACCGGCCCTGAATCCGCCTCCGGAACAGGGGTCATCACAATCAGCCATGGACGCGCCACCGGTACGGGGCGTGGAGGGAGCGGCATCCAGCCGACTGCTCCCGGCGCTGGGGCCTCGTCGCCCCGTCGTGTAGATCGCCAACCGACACCTGAGACGGACCACCGACGGGGCGACCGCCCGGCCCGAACCGACGCACCAGCTGCCGGCCGTGCGGAGCCAGCTCCGGCACAGGGCCCGAGACCCGCCCGGACCCTTAGCCGCCCTCGTCGCCTAACCATGGCCCAGAGACCATGCAACCGGCCAGACTCGCCCGGTGCGGACAGTGGCGCCCTCCGAGATCTGGAACTAGAACTGCATGAACGCTTCACCAGTGCGCTGCCTAATACCGAGTCAGCGATCGGCGTCGTCGTGTCGAGTCGTCTCGACTGCCGTCAACCTGGCGCTAGGCCACCCAGAGAGCGCTGTCTGATAACTCCTATGCGACTGACGGAGCGGGGATCGACACCGGGCAGACGGGAGACCTCGTCACCAGCGTGTGACCTACCCAGCGCGGCACCAGCGACAGCCAGGATCACCATGGAGCTGCTCAACATCCAGTCGCTGCTCCCCAAGATCTCTGACATTAGAGCCGAGCTACAACAACGGGATGCTGACCTTCTGTGCTTCACAGAGACGAATCTGAAAACCCGCACTCCCGACAATTTCATCAATCTCCCCGGGTACAACGTTTTTCGACATGACAGACACATCGGTCGCAAAAAATCCGGTGGAGGAGTTGCAATATTCATCAAGGACTCCCTGCAAGCAACCAATATTAGCAAATCGGTACCTACCAGCACTTCGTCGCACAACGAGTCTCTCTGGCTCAATGTCAAGCTAAACAAACAACGATCGACCATTATAGGCTGCATCTACAGGCCTCCATCTACCTCACCAGCGCAGATCCACAACGACTTCAACCTCATCGAGGAACAGCTGCAGTCCATCATCTCTGCTCATCCTTCAAAGAGGATTATATTGGCTGGAGACCTTAACGCCGATGCTCAGACGAATCCAGCAGCTTATCAGCGTCTCCTGGAGCTAGAGAGATACGGACTAGGCAACCTGGTGCAGGAGCCCACCTTTCACCGCGGTGACACCAGGTCTGTGCTTGATGTGGTTCTGATGTCTGACGCGCTGGGCCAGGGACCTAATCCGCCTGTGTGTTCGATTCAACCTTGTGATTACACATCCCACCATCACCGTGTAACGATTACCACTGTCATACCTCGCACCAGGTCCAGACCCATGTATCGCACAGGTCGCAATTGGCGTAGGTTAGACAAGGTGGCGCTAGTGTCTAATGTCAGTGATGTAGATTGGCGTGCAGTTGTCAGGCGGGAGGACACCTGTGAGGATCAGTGGAATTGCTTCTCAGCTGAAATGAACCGCATACTCGATGCTCACGCCCCCATCCGCAGATACCGCGTGCGTAATCCTGCTCCACCGCCGATTAGCGACGATACACGGGACTTAATGAGTCAACGGAGGGAGGCTAGGGCAGGGACTGACAGAGGGGCTTACCATCGACTTAATACGCAGGTCAAACGGGCCATCCGTAGGGACACGCGGGATAGCATTACCGAGCGAATCAACAGCACACCCTCCTCCTCATTGTTCCGGCTGCTGCAGCCAGTAATAGCTCCCAATTGCGGTCCGCCCACCCAACCTGAGAACCTGACACCAGACGAGATGAATAGCTACTTTACTTCAGTAGGTACAGAGACGCGAGATCTAGTCACCACTCAGTATCAACAGTCAAACCGCGAGGAGTTGCATGTCCGTCTCCCACGTGTGAACACTGGGGCTCTGAATATAATCCCCGTCACTTTAAAACAGGTGCAACGCGCCTTGTTCTCTATGCATAACAAAGATTCGGGTGTGGAAGGTGACATCCCTGTGCAAATTTTAAAGCTTTGTTTTCCGGTTATTGGCAAAATGATTCTACAGATAATCAATACCAGCCTTGTGACTGAAACGGTTCCGTCCAGTTGGAAGCGTGCCATAGTTATACCCATTCACAAAAGGAACGACCCATCTGAGGCATCGAATTTCAGGCCCGTCACAATCGTCCCAACCATTTGTAAGCTTGTAGAAAAGCTAGTACATCATCAGCTCACTTCATACCTGGTGCATCACGGTCTTTTTAGCTCTGATCAACATGGTTTTATGGAAAAACATTCGACATGCACCGCTCTTTTAACCATTACTGATACAATATTGCAAGGCATGGACGACTCTGAAGTAACTCTTCTTACTCTGATTGACCTGAGTCGCTGTTTTGATGTGGTGGACCATTCCATGCTGCTGACCAAGCTGCGACAGCTTCAAATATCAACTGGTTGGATCCAAAGCTTTCTAGAAGGTCATACTCAACGCGTTAGAGTGGGACAGACGCTTTCAGAACCTCGCGACATCACAATCGGCACATTCCAAGGTTCGTGCCTGGGTCCATTATTATATAACATCTTCAGCAATGACATCGCATGTTTCATCCCACATTACATCAACGGCTTCCGCGTCACCGTCGTGCGCTACGCCGACGATAGCCAGTTGGCCATCACGGGCCCTCGCGCTAGGCTGGATGAAATGAAGCGGTCACTGGAGTCGGTGTTGGATGTGATGTGCACGTGGTTCATGCAGAATGGTATGTTGGTGAACGCCAGTAAAACCGAGCTGTTGTTGTGTGGGGACCGCCGCCAAATCTGTCAGTTCAAGGACCCAGTGTCCATCGTGTTTATGGAACAAACGCTGCAGTGCTCCAAAACAGTTAAGAACCTCGGAGTTATCATGGACCCTTATCTGTCCTATGAGGATCATATTTCTCATGTGGTAGGTAAATGTACCGGCATACTCATAGGCATACTGAATGCCAAGCAGGTTCTCCCACCGAGTGTTCTACCAAAGATCATCGATGCGCTGGTGTTCTCCCATGTGAGATACTGTGCACAGGTGTATGGCAGTGCGAACCTTACTCACATATCGAAATTCCAAAAAGTGTTCAACTTCGCTGCCCGAGTGCTATCAGGACGAAGAAAATACGACCACATCTCTGATGTTATCGAGGAACTAGGCTGGCTATCGGCGCATCAATACGTGATGTACTTCGACCTCTGTTTGATGCATAGCATACTGACGACCGGAAAACCTGACGTTATCCGTTCGTCACTGGTGTACAACCATGAAATTGCTCGCCGTGATACCAGGCAGTCAAATAACCTCGCCCTGTCTCGTGTAAAGTCGAATCACGGTAAGAGGAAGTACATGTACCGCGCTGCTAAGCAGTATAACGAGCTTGCCATCAACCGAGGAGAGTCCGGTATGTCCCAGAAGCTCTTTAAGTCACACGTCCGCAAGTCATTTCGCAGCACCGAGTAACTGTAGATTGTCTGCTCGATTGACCGTCTGGAATGAGTCTATGTAAATGTGTGTTTAAGGTAGAATTGTGCATAGAGTATAAGCCTGCAGTGCAGTGACAGATTAGATGAACGATTAGTCATGTAAAGTCATGTATATGAACCACGTCTGCCTTCTATGTGACGAGGGTCCAAGAATAACCCAATCAATTGTGGAGGGACCCGATGATGTATACAATACAATACAATACAATATATGAAGTCAACATTTGTTGTGCCAGACTTGATTTGTATTATTGTTAAAAGTAGGTACTTATGTCGGAACTGGGAAGGCTACTCACAGCCTTCCCAGTTCTATACTTACACCAGTAAATATATGTTCAAAATTGTGGGTTGCAGCAAAATGGCATCAGCATTGGACATTGGTAATACACAACATATCAGGATCACTTCAGAGATGTCATCAGCACTTGTTGTTGCCTTTGCTGCAGTGTTTTCTTGTGGCTAGTATTGCATATCCAAGATGATCTAAGGGTGAACATGACAATTGTGAAGGATTCATTAAAGCAGCTGCTAAATATAGATAATACTGACACACTAAAGAGTGTCAATAGCATGAAAAGTCTGGTGTTTTGGTGTGTCTGTGTTACAAGCATTAGCCCTAGTTATCAAATCCAGGTAGTTATCAGGCTGGGTAACTTGCTAGTTGCTAGCCAGTTAGATGCAAAAAGACAGAGGGGTAATTATCTCAATAATCTTCCAATGGAAAATACTCAAAGGAAACATTATCCAGATAGGTACCAGACTCCAGACACATCATTTGTTTACCTAAGTATAGGAACAGGGGAGGGGGAGTGGCCCCCACTTTTCAGGCAAATTTTTGGCTAAAATATTGTATTTTGCTTGGTGAGAACATTTTGTTTATGGCAAAGGATTTGTCAAGACCATAAGTTGCCAAATCTGCAAAGAAATCTTCCATAGGAGAGTTAGGTTTCTCTCAAGACAAGATCAAAGTTTCCCTGCCCCCCCCCCTTTTTGTGACATTCCTACACAACCTGATTATCATGTTGCTGGCACCACCCTCACAAGGAAATAAAGGTTCAAGGTTGACATCGCCATTGTTGGTCTGGAGTCATATGGAAGCCTGTAAGAGTATGACATCACCAGATTTTGATTTACGGCAGTCTACAAGATGGTCTGGGGGAGTCTAGGGTGGGGAATTGACAGCCACCCTGTATGGCTGCAGTGCAGTGAGCGAATGTGAGCAGAGCGTTCTAAACGTAGGTCCCTGCGATCATAATTGCTGTAAGGTTAGGTCAGGTTTGTTTATGTTATAAGTAATATTAGTAATAACATAATCAAACCTGACCTAACCTTTACAGCAATTATGGTCGCAGGGACCCACGTTTAGAACGATCTGCTTGCATTTGCTTGCTGTGCTGCGGTCCTACCAGGGTGGATGTCGCCCCCGACCATCTTGTAGACCACTGTAAATACAAATCTGGTGATGTCATACAGGCTTCCATATGACTCCAGACCAACAACAGTGATAGTAACCTTGAACCTTGATTATCTTCTGTTGACGGCCGCGACGGCAACGCCAGCCCAAGGGCCAAGGCTATGTAAACTGTAAACTGTGCCAGCCCCACCGCTACCAAACACGGCCCCTGTTTGTTTATGAATGTCTGGCATTAGCCATTAAGGGGAATTACCTTAGCCTACCCCAACCCTATTCAAGTAAAATGTTGACAGGGCCTGTTCCTGTCGCGCCTCTAACCTCCTCCAAGTTGCTACAACTTGCAACTCACTGAACTGTCATATCCTATTGCACAGACAGTTGCAAGTTGGAGCAGCTTGGAGGAGGTTAGATCAGGTTAGAGGCGTCACTGGAACAGGCCCATCATGTGATCAACGCAGTATCTTCCATATCAAGCATAATTAATACAGATAAAATACCAACCTACCTACAGCTTTACCACCTACCTTAAAACGGTTTGCCTTCCAAATATTGGTGCAGGTTCGAACCAGAACCGGTTTATGTTGGAGGACACCAATGCTTAGAGATATTGTGCCATAAAATCATACAAATATGATATCCATCTGAAGGAACGTATTAGTGCATCACGCAAATAATCATAAACAATTCAATTTCCGTACCAAAACCTGACACCAAGGCCGTACAAGAAAGGTAGAGTCATCTGGGGATTTTAGTACTCCAATCCCACAGCATTACCGCAACGTCACTGGTGCTCTGGTCCGACTCGGCTGTCTCCGCACACGGCTTGGTGCGGTGCGAATATTTCGAACGGGATACGGATAGTTGCACCTAAGGTACGATCCTATTTAAGATTACGTTTACCGCGGATAATTATCCCTCCCTTAAGTCATGCTGAGGGGAGACGGCCATACGCTGCCCGGTCTGTGTGAGGGGCGACCGGCGAGACGGCCATACGCTGCACCGGTCTGACTGACGGGCGAGACAGCCATATGCTGCCCCGGTCCGGCTGAGGGGGAAGAGACGGCCATACGCTGCCCCGGTCAGCTGAGTGGGAAGAGGAATGGAGGGGAGACGGTCATACGCTGCCCCGGTCTGGCTGAGGGGTGAGACGGCCATACGCTGCCCCGATCTGGCTGAGGGGCAAGACGGCCATACGCTCCACTGGTCTGACTGAGGGGCGAGACGGCCATACGCTGCTCCGGTCTGGCTGAGGGGCGAGACAGCCATACGCTGCACCGGTCTGACTGACTGAGGGGTGAGATGGCCATACGCTCCCCCGGTCTGACTGAGGGATGAGACGGCTATACGTTTCCCTGGTCCGGCTGAGGGGGGGGGGGGGAGACGGCCATACGCTGCCCCGGTCTGCATGAGGGGCGAGACGGCATACGCTACAGGTCTGACCGAGGAGTGAGACGGCCATACGCTGCCCCGGTCCGGCTGAGGGGGAGACGGCCATACGCTGCCCGGTCTGGCTGAGGGGCGAGACGGCCATACGCTGCCCCGGTCTGGCTGAGGGGCGAGACGGGCATATGCTGCGCCAATCCGGCTGAAGGGCGAGACGGCCGTACGCTGCCTCGGCCCGGCTGAGGGGCGAGACGGCCATGCGCTGCACCGGTCTGACTGAGGGGTGAGACGGCCATATACGCTGCCCTGGTCTGGCTGAGGGGCGAGACGGCCATACGCTGCCCCGGCCCGGCTGAGGGGTGAGATGGCCATACGTTATTATTTTAATGTTTTTTAATCTATTTACTTCGATTTTATTTTATGGGTGGATTACTGAGGCCAGGACCCTCATCAAGTAGTTTTTGTTGCGTAGGCCCTAACCTCACCAACCTGGACAGATCTCGCAACTCCTGGTAGCCGGCAGGGGCGGTTATCCCATGTAGGCAAGGTAGGCAATGCCTACCCAGTTCGGTAGCCTTCTTCCGATACCGATATTTATTTTCCCTTCTTTTCCTTGTTAATTGATATGGTTTTATGATGGTTTTATGCAATCGGAATGAACCTATCTTGGAGCAAATTTTCCAAATTTTCCAAGAAAATTATCTTCGAAACCATAAATTAAACGTAAATGTAAGCAAACCCTTCCCTAAGCTATGCCTACCTCGTCCTACTAGATTCTCGACAAGCCTATGTACAAATATATGGCCGTCCTGCAGTATAATAGATAGATAGGCAAATCAACTAGAAAATCGAAAAAAGCACACCTTTTAAGCGCAATAACTTCATAAAATAAATATGAATGCAATACCAATTATCAGTTTAGGCTTGTAGTAGCTTGCCACATATTGGGGTTCAATGATTATTTCGAAAATAATGTTTTTACCACTTCTCCAGACCAGATCTTTTGCCGGTATCTCAACGTAACAACTAACAGCACGAACCACGGTAAATAGAATACTAGGTAGCGCCGAGTGCCGGCCTTCAACACAGACCCTATGGTGATCACTTTTTTCAGCTGTTTTGTTTAGGCTAAAAAGGTATTCAGACTATGGATATTTGAGTTAATTTATATTAACGTTCATATGTGAGACTTATATACAAAAAAGAAAGCAATTATAATTTAACTGTCTAATTATAAAAAGAAAAATGCAGGGTAGGGCATCTGCCAAATGACAGCGTTGTAGAAAATCCGAAGGTTTAAACTCAATTTTGAATGCATATCTGAAATTACAAGAAACTGACGACTGAAAAACACCTATTAGTCTCTGAAATTGAATTTGGAAAATATTCACTATCAGTTCTCCAATGTACAACACACCACAACAGCACACTCTCTTTGAACTGCAACCCATGTGATTTCAAAAACTAGAAATAGTCGGGTCGAGATAACTTCACATCTTGATCAAGATTTCAAGAGCTTTTAAATGATACAAAAGTTTATCCATAAATTTTGTCGAACATAGTTAAATTGGCTCGAAAATCTTAGGCTCTCGTTTGCAAATACTGGGCTGCATCTCTGAGTTTTGAAGAACCATAAATAGTCGGGTCGTGTAAATGAAAGCATTAAGTAGGTAATTCAAATAGTTTTATTTTGAGACACAAAAATCTTGGACATTTTTGTTGCGCGCTTCAAAATTTGACTTTTAGGCTGTCATATTTCAAAGTTTACTGTATTGGCAAGCAGTGACGTGTTTCTTGAGTACTGCGCACACCGGAACCGTGAAAGTTGACCAATCAGCGACGGGAATTGTCGTTGCTGAATAAGCTGATTGACGCTGATAACACTGCACACGTTTGCAAAACATCGCCAGTGATCATCACTTCCCTAGTCCTCGCGCTGTGTGTTGAGTGTGCGGGTACGTAATTGGGATACAAATGTGCGTTTACGATACATTGTCAAATTTTAACAATGCTACAATGAGCTCATCATTTAACGGGCTTTTAAATTAAGCGAAATTCAGTCAAATAATTTCGAAGCATCAAGCTTATTTGCCTCCCAAAGCCAATGGTGTCATGTGCAAATATATTGACTTCCTTGCATATCCAGTTCAAGTTCGAAAACAAAACAGTGAGATAAAATTTGCAACCAGTATGATAAAAGCAGCAGTTACTCAAATGTTTGATGTACTTTCTCAGCATATCAAACTGGCAGTGATAAAGAAACATCCAAGCATCATGATGATCATATTGATAGTTAACGACTGTAGCCTCGGACACATCAAAACATCAGATGTTTCATGCTATTGAAATGTAGATACCAATGCACTAAAGTGCCAATACTTAGCAGTGTCTTAGTGCATCAGTATTATGTGCACACACTGATAGCATGAGAAAAAAAATGAGATTTGGACATCTTCACCCTGTCAAAACACTGGTGGCATATTGGGGTTTTAGGGTGCCACAACTCTTATGCGTCATAGTGTCAACTCTTATGCGTTCATAGTGACTTCATGATGTTAGTAGTGTTTCAGTGTTTAAAGGGAATGTTCACCTTTCTGAAAGTTGTCAAATATACATTGGTTGTAGTAGAAAATATGAAGTAAGTGCTGCTGAAAACCATTGTGATATTTTTTCACTCGCAAAGTCACTTAACGTTTACAAATAAAGTTTTTAGATTTGGGCAAATGACATCATTATATACCGCTGCTGATTGGCTGACAAAGTGGGATTGGCTGAAGAAGTGTCTGTTAGCCAATCAGCGGCTGCACCAGCCTGGATTCATTTTGCAAATGGTAAATTAAATTGCTTAAAAACTGTTAAGTTTTGGGGAAAATGACCTGAGTAATTTAGACATTTCAATAACAGCTCCAGATAATGGCTATCTCAATTTAAAACTAATACAAAGGTGAAACATTCCCCTTAAGTGTGTCAGCATCTTCTGCACCACATAGTAGAAGTCTGGCATTTTAAACATCCAACAATTGGACAGTGACAGCCGACAGGGGACAGAAGACAGTGATAGTTGGCAAGACATGTTTTTTATTCAAAATGTTGCATTTCAGACTTTAATGATTTGCACACTATTGTGATGCACTAATTGAATTATTTGTGCTAGCACTGAACATGTTCAAGTTCAGTCAGTCCTTCCATTGTATGCCTGTGTTGTATACAGACGGTACTGCTGAGTCCTAATATTTGCATGCTTGACACAATATTTCTGATTTGTATGCATTGTTTTCGCAGATCTGGTGCATGTCCGAGACCAACACCGACCCGACGCCGGTGGAGGTGAAGACGCGCATCCGGCTGCTGCTGATGGGCGCGTCACCGGCAGTGGCAGCCGGCTCAAGAAGCCAGCCATCGGCCTCCGGCGACTCTATCGCCATGGAGGAGAAGAATCCTGTGTACCTGAGCGCCAGCGTCCTGAAGGACCTCAGGGACGAGGGGGCGGTTACGGATGATCCGGACGACGACTTGCAGTCCAGCCAGCTCCTGCAAGATGCGCAGACCCACCAAGGACCGCCATCTGGTCACCCCGTGGCGGCCAGTCTGGAGTTCGGCCGGGAAGCTCTGGCGTACGTTGCTGGCTTCCTGGCGTACAAGTGTCACTCCGTGGACAGCAGCCTTGGCACTGTGTCCGGCCAGTGTGCTCCCGGTCAAGCTAGTCCAAGAGCTCTGGGTGGATCGAGCGGCTGAACCGAGGAGCCTGGCTGTGCCGTCACTGCAGCGGCTAGAGCAGGTGGAGGCGTTTGAGTACTCCCGCATCGACCCTCGGGTGGTGCGAAAGTACGCCGTCACACGGACGCACATCCGCCTGAAATGGCTGCAAGGCAGCCTGAGGGAGTGCCGGGTGAATGAGCGCAACGCCAAGCGCATGCGCATGTATGCCCGGTCAGCAGTGTGAGGCACCCACCTGCCAAACTGCCTCGCCACCCTGCCGAGGACATGTTCGTTCGCTGGCCGAGGACATGTTCGTTCGCTGGCCGAGGACATGTTCGTTCGCTGGCCGAGGACCTGTTCGAGCTGCTGGCCTGCTACTTCCGGGTGAACTTCACGCCGCCGCCGGACAGCTCGCACGGCGTCACGCGACAGATGCTGGCCGACGCGCTGCACGACTGCCTGGCCGGCACCGGACAGTTCGCAGAGTTCTGCCTGCCGCTGGCGCTGGAGAAGCTCAACTCGGACCTGACGCAGGCCAAGCTGGACGCTGGCGCTGCTGCAACGCTGCTGCGGCGTCTACACTGGCGCCGCACCTGGCGCCGCTGCGGCTGGCGCTGGCCCGGGAGTGTCTGGCGGCGCGACATCCGGAGGTGCAGCCGCGCGCGCTACAGCTGGTGGCGGCTGTGCCGGCGCAGGCCGATCAGTGGACGCGCCCCCTGCTGGCCGAGTGTCTGCACCACGCGGCGCAGCGAGGCGGCGACCGACTGATGGCCGGCGCGGCGCCGCTGCTGATGGTGCTCTGCGCCGGCGGCCGGGAGCTGGTGCTGGGTGAGGCGGTGCCGGCCCTACTTGGCCAGCTGGAGGCCGGCGCGGAGACTCGGCCGCCGAGCGGCTGGAGACGCTGAGCGCGCATGGCCGGCTGCTGGCGGACGGCGGCGCGGACGAGTCGCCGGCTGTGGAGCCGCTGCGGCCGCGGCTGGCTGCCGTGCTGCTGGCCGAGGTGGCCGGCGGAGACCGGCCTCTGCAAACGGCCGCGCTCTCCGTGCTCAGCTCCTGCCCCTGGCTGGTGGGCGAGGCGGAGGCGGACCACTGGCGGAGCACCTGGCCGGTCTGGATACGACTGAGGACGCCGCGGTCCGGGCGGCGGCGCTCACCTGTATCGGGGCCGCCACCGACCAGCACACCAATGCCGTGGTGACGGCTCTGGTGCAGCCGCTGCTGCTGTCCCAGCTCAACAGAGGTGCGGTGTCGCCGGAGAACTAGGCTGAGCGGCAGCTGGCGGCGGTGGCGGCCGGCGTGACCGGGCTGGAGGCGGCGCGCGCCACCCTGCCACTGGTGCGGCAGGTGCGCGTCAGCCGCGAGGAGGCCACCGCCACCGAGCGCGTGCTGGCCACGGTGACTGACATCGTGGAGCGGACGTCTTCTTTCTTAACGGAGACGGCGATCACGTGCTGAGCACGCTGGCTGATCGGTGGCACGGCGTGCCGCTCTCCCACGCGGCGCCGTGGCAGCACACACAGCTGACGGCGCTGCTGGCCGCCGCCCGGCCCAGCGTGACTGTGCCGCAGCAAGACATCGTCACCGTGATGCTCGCCAAGCTGGCGCTGAAGAAGCGGCGCCCGCTGACGGTGGCGCGCGCTGCCAAGGCGCTGGCCGTTGTGTTCAATAAGCAGCCCGATGCCAAGACCGACCATCTGCTCAAGAGGCTCACCAAGCCAATGCCAAGATACAAGATAATACCAAGATGGTCCACCGTGCGGCGGCCAGAGCCGCGCGAGCGCGCGCCACCGCAAGCTCGCCCCAATGCTGGTACCGTGCTTATGGGATCGCGCGTTCCGCCATCGGTGTCCGGCCGTCACCAGGCCGCGGCGGCGGCGGCCCGGTGCAGCACATGCGGAGCGACAGCGTGATGATGGCCCTGGCAGCCACCGCCACTAGCATTGTGTCGTCTACAAGACACAGTCTATCGCCAATAACCCGAGCATTTGAGGTGCCCAAAAAATCCAAAGCGTAGTATGCGACATGTAGTTTGTCTTTGCGCAATAATAGATTGTGTGCTGCAGATAGTGGTGAGGTATGCTGTCTGAAAAAGATTGACATATCCGGTGATTTATCAAACTTGAATTTTACTTGTCGTGAGCGCATTGCTGGAGACGAGATGTTTGAGCTTGTATTTGTGCTGGCACGCATCATGTGCTTGTATTGTTATGTAGCAATCGACTCGATGTTTCCACGTGTATTTATGCTTCGTAAAAGCTGCTGATGTATTTGTCACTCACGGTTCCAACGTCTGAATAGCGGCGACTTATCACCGATATCGGTCATTCGTTTCGTTTCGTTTGGTTGATATTCGTTTGCGTCATTTGTGTGGGTATGCGCATATGCGTATGTTTTATTAGGATATAAGTGATTATTAGGATAGGTGGCAAATTAAATAGGTGACAAATAGTTGAAATAGGCGATGATGCGGCATGTAAATGCTTGATATGTAGTAGGCATGTTACTGTTAGCATATGCCAGTATAAGATAGTATGTTCTGATTATGTTCCTACTTCCTATGCTGGTTATTTATTGTCCCTTTTCTTTACTGGCGTGCGTATCTTTGGCAAAACAAAATATGATGTCGATGACCTCTCGCCGACGCATGATGGAAATATACGGCAACGGCGAAATTATCTGGATTCTTTGCACCATTCCCAGACGGTAGAAACTTCTGCAGGAAAAGCAGGACCTTTCTAACCGGGAAGTGACACGCTAACTGGTTGCATCAGCGAAGGCCAAACTAAAGTATGTGCTTGGAGAGAAATGAGAATATTGCAAAAGGTGTAATCTAATTATGAAGACTGTTCGGAGACTGCGGGTGGAATAGGACTTTCGTCGCAGTAATACGGGCCCATTCAGATGTCAAACTTAAACAAAATGGTAGGTACAGTGGCTGGACATTCCACTGTGGCATTCCTGCTTTGATATGTATTGCAACGAAAGTATCAAAATAATTTCGTAAAAGGTAAAAGGGACTAAATATGAATAGAGACTACAGACTCGAAAGCAAGGACGGTTTCATATAATCCGTGCGTACATACTCATGAGCATGACTCATGAGTATGACATGACTCATGAGTATGACGTGACTCATGAGTATGACATGACTCATGAGTATGACATGACTCATGAGTATGACATGACTCATGAGTATGACATGACTCATGAGTATGACATGACTCATGAGTATGACATGACTCATGAGTATGACATGACTCATGAGTATGACATGACTCATGAGTATGACATGACTCATGAGTATGACATGACTCATGAGATAAATAAATACTATATAATAAATAGTATTTATTTTGGTAAGAAGTTATTTGCACTTGTTGACTTTTTTCACAGAAAGAAATGCTAGCACAAGCCCAAAAAAAATAATTTAACAACATAGTTTGAATAATGCTTCTTTAGCTATTATAATCAACAATAGTACTCAGGTCGTTAAATACCGCCACTCGGTGGCCTGGGTGTCCACTAAATTTGCAGCTCTACTGCGGCGGCGCGCTCAATCCGATAAATAGTTTAACCGTACAACAGCTGATTGGAATTTGCGCGTGACGTCAGAGGTTGGCGCCCCCGTGGGCACGAACCAAGATTGAGCTGAGTTTTCGCCGGGCGCTTCCGTTCCGGAGAAATTCGATGCGGCGTCAACGCGGCAGCAGCAAAGGACCTTTGTGACAGGCGCCGTAATGAAAATGTTTCGGGATATTCTGAATGTGGGATCTTTATCTAATAGTTTAAAACAATCATTTTGTGGAGACCGTGGTAGGGCGACGGACGCCCGACCGGAGGCGGGAGCCGTCTTATTGCAGGAGAGTTAGAAGCGGCGGAAATGGTCTCGAACGGGTAGCGCGCTGCGAGCCGAGGAGAGGCGGCGGAGCGAGGATTCGCTCTCACACGGGCCCAGCGTCTCACGGAGGTACGTCGGTCCAGTATGGGGGGTTAGGTTCTAACCCTGTCCTTCGGGATAGGTTTAGAGCATGTAGAATTGTGTTGCGCTAATGTTAGAATAGATTAACGTAAATTCGGCGATAGATTCAGAGCATGAGGGAGTTAAAGTAATTTCGCGTCGCGTTTACAGCATGAGTTGACTTGTTGAATTCTCGCAGCCCTCTTTCCAGTTTCGAGAATCGTTAAACACGTTGTGTAGTTACTAATGTAGTTACTGATGGCCTCTGGACTTACCGTGCCTGGGTTGCGTCTGCAGTTCAGCGGGCGGGAGGTGCATCCGACGTGCGGCGCACGTGCACTGCCGGCTGGATTCCTGTTCTCGAGCCGGCGGTGCGGGGTTGGGCTGGGGGAGTTGTGTGGCGGCCGCGGGCGGGAGGGTTGTGTTCGAGAATACAGATAATTGACATAGTTCGCGGTATCTGACAAGTACAAGCTATTTCGGCGTTATGGCAGGACTCGATGTCAAGTTGATACCCGAATTTGATGGATCAGACGGGGCAAATGTCGTGGAATGGATCGAGAAACTGGAGATGGTCTGCACGCTTTCTCGGCGTGACGAAGAGCAGGCGGAGACGCGACAGGAAGTCGTCATACCGTTGAGACTGAAGGGAGGCGCGCTGTCAGTATACCGGCAGTTGCCAGCAGCGGATAAGAAGGATCCAGAGAAGATAAAAGGTGCGTTGAAGAGGGCCTTTGCGTTCGATAAGTGCACGGCTTATGAACGTTTCATGGATCGTAAGCTCGAGGCGGGGGAATCGGTAGATGTTTTCCTCGCGGAGCTCCAGCAGCTCGCGTCCCTGTTCGGGGGCTCAGCGAAGGTGGTCTCTGCTGTGCGTTCGTGGCGGGGCTACCGGGAGCTGTGAAGCAGGTGTTGAAGGCGGGAGCGCGAGTAGATTCGCTTTCCCTGAACGACCTCACGGACCGGGCCCGCGCCGTGTTACGCGAAGAGTCAGACGCGGCCGCCATGTTGGCTGGCGCGAGGCGGCCAGTGGCGCCGCCAGGCGGTGGCGGCAGGCGGCGAGGCCCGTGTTTTACCTGCGGGGAGTTCACACACATCGCCCGCGAGTGCCCACGTGACCGACGCTTCGGAGGCCGGCAGTGGCAGCCGGCTGCAGATGGCGGCTCGCGCCCGTCCCCGGCACGCGGAGGTGATCCACCCGCCCTTCAGTGCTACCGTTGTCGGGCATGGGGACATATCGCCGCCCGCTGCCCAAACGGGGAGCGAGAGGAGGCACCTGCGCCGGCCTCCTCTCGGGGCTGAGGGATCTTACTGGCGCGCTACCGGTGAGAGAGTTGGACATCGACGGAGCACGGTGTGCCGTGCTGATTGACTCTGGGTGCACGCGGACGCTGGTGCACGGGTCAGTGTGCCGTCGGTGGCGGAGGCGAACAGTGCACGTGGTGACTGTAAGCGGCCAGCAGCTTGAGTGTGCGGGCACTGGGGACGTTCAGCTCGCTGTGCCAGGCTGCCGGGCAGTGGTGGTGAGCGCCCTGGTGGTCAGAGAAAAAACCTTCGGGTTTGGCGTGATAATGGGGATGGACGCTGTCCAGGCTCTAGGGGGAGTGACTGTCCACTCGCCCTCTGACGTGCAGTTTGTCTGCGAGGAAGCGAGTACGGCGTGTGTTGCCGCTGCCGATGAGCCGCAGCCGACGGGAGAACTGAAAGTCGAGAAGGAGGACTTCTGCGTGACATTTGACCCGACCCAGCGGCGCTGGGTAGTGTCATGGAAGTGGACCGGGGGCAGCCCGCCGAGTGAGCTGTTCAGCACGGTGGACGAGTACCCGGTGCCGGCGGAGGCGCGCGCCGAGTACGAAGCGGAACTGGACAACTGGATCAAGGATGGCTGGCTGCGAGAGTACGATGAGAGACAGCTGGGTCCACCCAAGGGATCGATACCGTTGATGGCGGTAGTGCAGAGGACGAAAGTGCGGCCGGTCTTGGATTTTAGATCCTTGAATCGCCATGTGACGGCCTTCACGGCCGACGCGGACGTTTGCGCAGAGCGGTTGCGCAGGTGGCGACAGATGGGGCTGACGTGGCGCTGCTGGACTTGAAGAAGGCGTTTCTGCAGGTCCACGTAGAGGAGGCTCTCTGGCCGTACCAGACCGTCTGGTTCAGGGGGAAAAGGTTCGCGCTGACTCGGCTCGGCTTCGGACTAAACGTTGCGCCGTCAGTCATGCAGACGGTGCTGGACACAGCCGTGGCACAGGACTCGCGCGTCGCGGCAGCTGTCTCGACGTACGTCGATGACATCCTGGTGGACGAGGCCAAGATGTCTGCCTCTGAAGTGGCCGAGCATCTCCGAGCCTACGGGCTCGAGAGCAAAACCCCGGAGCGAGCAAAGGACGGCGCTCGCATCCTCGGACTGAGGGTCTGGGGGGAGCCGACTGGAGACCTGAGATGGGGCAGAGACAATCAGATCAAGGACGTGACGAAGCCCTTGACGAAGCGAAAGGTGTTCTCCATCTGCGGGCAGCTGACCAGCCACCATCCGGTGTGCGGCTGGCTCCGCCCGGCTGCCTCGTTCGTCAAGCGGTTGGTCAATGAAGTGACGAACGGCTGGGACGATCCCGTCGAGGAGGAGAACGTGCCGCGGCTGGTTGAGGAGCTGATAGCCAGAGTGAAGGCCAACGACCCAGCTAAGGGCCGATGGGACGTGAGTGGCGATGCAGTGATTGTGTGGACTGACGCCAGCTCGCTGGCTTCGGGCGTTGTCGTGGAGCTGCCAGATGGCGGTGTCGTCGAGGACGCGTGCTGGCTGCGCAGTGACGTGTCGGCGCACATCAATATGGCCGAGCTAGACGCGGCCATCCGTGGTGTAAACTTAGCTGTGGCCTGGGGCATGCGCGTCATTGAGCGGCGGACGGACTCGGCGACCGTGCACCGCTGGGTGGATGATGCTCTGACTGGCCGTGCTCGCCTCCGCACCAAAGCGCATGGCGAGATGCTCATCAGACGCCGTGTTGAGATCATCCGCCAGCTGGCCAGCGAGCTCGGACTTGACCTGTCGGTGGTGCTGGTCCGATCGGCGGAGAACCGCGCTGATGTTCTAACGCGTGTGCCTCGAGCGTGGCTCAGCCAGGCTGAGCGTGTGCGAGTGCGTGACGGCTCGACGGTGAACATTCAGCCGGCTGTCCGTGCTGCGTCTGTGGCCGAGCGAGACGCGGGTGCAACGGCTGCGACCGAGCGAGGCGTCGGTGCGAGTGCGGCGTCTGTGGCCGAGCGAGACGCGGGTGCAGCGGCTGTGGCCGAGCGAGACGCCGGTGCGAGTGCGGCGTCTGCGGCCGAGCGAGGCGTGAGTGCAGTGGCCGTGGCCGAGGTGCACGTGAGCGCTGGCCACCCCGGTGTCCGACGAACGTTGTATTTCGCGCGGCGCTATATCGGGCGGACTGTGACGCGAGCTCAGGCGCGGGCCGCGGTGCTGGACTGTGATGTGTGTCGCGCGATTGACCCGGCACCCGTGAAGTGGCGTCACGGGACGCTGGACGTACCAGAGACATGGCAGCGACTCGCGATTGACATCACACACTATCACGGCCAGCATTACCTGACCATTGTGGACTGCGGACCGTCCCGTTACAGCTTGTGGCGGCCATTGCGCCGCGAGGACTGCGGTAGCGTTGTTCGGGCGCTTGAGGAGGTGTTCTGTGAGCGGGGGGCGCCTGTTGAGCTTTTGAGCGACAATGGTCCTGTGTTCCGCACCCGCGACTTTAGGACCTTTGCTGTTCGCTGGAATGTGTCGCTGCGGTTCCGAGCTGCTCACGTGCCAAGCGGTAATGGGATTGTCGAGCGCAATCACCGCACAGTGAAGGTCATCGCCGCGAGGAAACGGTGTCCTGTTAACGAGGCAGTGCATTTGTACAACGTGTCGCCTCGTGACGGCGAGGCGGCTGCTAGTAGCCCCGCCAGTCGAATTTACCGTTATACGATCAGAGGCTGTGTGCGACCCGAGGGCGATCAGTCCGACTCCGCTGCGCCGGAGTTCGAGCCCGGGTCGGAGGAGCCTGAAGTTCCGACAGTGGGAGGGGACGCATTCGCGGTCGGCGATGCTGTGTGGGTAAGACAGCGCGGCACTCGGTGCTCAGAACGATCAAAACGCGGCACGGTGACAGGTCTGGTCTCACGACAGGTTGTTGACGTGGATGGGGTTCCGCGACATGTAAGGGACCTGCGGCGCTGCGTGCAACAAGCGCCGCCCTGTAACGAGCAAACAGACGTAGATACCGCGGCGCCAATCAGCGCAGATGCCGATGTTCCACTGATTGTTGATGCGCCAATGCCGCAGGCTGATGTGCGGGCGCCGTGTACTGTGGAAGTCACGAGTTCGTCTGAGGTTCCGAGATCGGGGGCTGATAATTCAGTACCGCGGTCTGCAGAGGCTGCTCAGTTACCTGCTGGAAGAACTGTAGCACCGGCTCCTGTTCTTAGACGTAGCCAGCGCGTCCGCAGGCTACCTCATAGGCGATGGTGTTGTGATCATGATGATCAGGGAGGAGTGTAGTTACTAATGTAGTTACTGATGGCCTCTGGACTTACCGTGCCTGGGTTGCGTCTGCAGTTCAGCGGGCGGGCGGTGCATCCGACGTGCGGCGCACGTGCACTGCCGGCTGGATTCCTGTTCTCGAGCCGGCGGTGCGGGGTTGGGCTGGGGGAGTTGTGTGGCGGCCGCGGGCGGGGAAGGTTGTGTTCGAGAATACAGATAATTGACATAGTTCGCGGTATCTGACAAGTACACGTTGTGTTGTTCTTTTCTGATTATATGGAGTTGAATCAACTGAGAGTCTTTACGAAATATGACGGAAGCGAGAAAGTTTCACGGAGCCCATCTTGAGCGGTTCAGATCACTTACCGACATGGCTAGAGAGGTATGACCTGTAACACCTTCTGTATTTGTTCCAGATATGTGCCCGACATTCAATATATGAAATGAGCAACTTGCCTATCTATGTCGGGCACATCACACTCAAGATGAGCCATTAAGATTAACGACACTGCCAACGCAGGAGATCACACAAGCATAATGTCGGCTATCGCATGCCCATTCGAAAACTGCCAGTTCAGCATCGCCGCCAACACTGACGCCAATGTCGTGGTGCAACTTCTACGGATGCACGAGGCCGCCGCCCACGCGAGGCCCTCCGTGCCCGTCACCGCCGACAAAGTCAGTCGACCACAGATGTCTGCTGCGGGCTCCAGTGAGGACTGGGAGTATTTTATCAGCAGGTGGACCGACTACAAGAGCGCCACGCGTCTCACGGGCCCCGACTGCGTGCTTCAATTCCTGGAATGCTGCGAGGAGACGCTGCGCCGCGACTTGACCAGATCTTCTGAGGGCAGCCTGGCAGCCAAGCCCGAGGTCGAGGTCTTGGCAGCTATACGGTGCTTGGCCGTCCGTGCAGATAATATAATGGTGGCGCGCGTCGCGCTTCAGAATATGATCCAGGACGTAGACGAGCCCATCCGCACGTTCGCCGCTCGTCTCCGAGGCCAGGCCGCCGTCTGCAACTTCACGGTCAGCTGCCCAAACGACACATGTGGGAAAGAAATATCGTACCAAGATGAAGTCATCCGCGACAGCATTGCGCGTGGCCTGAGCGACAGCGACATCCAGCTAGAGCTGCTGGGTACTCAGAACCAGCACATGTCCCTGGAGGAGACCATCAGCTTCGTCGAAGCCAAGGAGGCTGGTAAACGCTCAGCACAACGTCTCCTTCAGTCACAGGGAGTGGCTGCGGCCCGAAGTCAGTATCGGCGGAACAAGAACCCACCTCCAAACCAGAAACGAGCCCCTCCATCAGCATCAGCAGCGGAGATCTGCCAGTACTGTGGCCGGGAAGGCCACGGCACGAAAGCACCTCCCGACGTTCGCGCTGCTTCATGCCCTGCCTTCCGGAACCAATGTCGTAACTGTCGCCGCCGAGGCCACTTCGCAGGGGTCTGCAGGCAGCGGAAGACAGCGGGCATCACTGTCACCGGCGCCGCTGCGGAGCGCGGGGACGATGCTCCCTACGACATTCTGTGCGGCATCACCGAAGACCCATCAGGACACACCGCAGAGGACGGCCCAGCTCCCGAAACTGCGGACCCATGTTCCGCGGCTCTTGAGCACCACATGTATGACGACGAGACGAAATGCTGGCGACGACAACCCAGCCAGCCTCAACCATCTATCGAGCTCGAGATGTCCATCGAACCAGCCGACTACAGCGACCTCGGGCTGGAATGCCCTGCCGACCCGATCAGCACCACACAACAGGTGATCGCTGACACTGGATGTCAGAGTTGCCTGGCGGGCATAGACCTGTTACGGAGGTTGGGGGTCACGGAGGACGAACTCGTTCCCACCTCCATGAGGATGCATGCCGCCAACGGAAACCCCATCGAATTCCGAGGGGCTGTGATCTTGCGAGTCTCCGGGAAATGCCAGGGTCGACGGCGTGAGACTCGTCAGTTCGTCTACATCACACCCTCGACAAAGACCGTCTATCTGAGCCGAGACGCCTGCCGTGATCTCGGTATGATAGACGCCACATTCCCGGCCATCGGACTGGCCTCTGTATCGGCAGATGGTACCCCTGCTGACGAGTACCAACCATGCTCGTGTCCAACACGTCAACCGCCACCGCCCATGCCTACAAATCTTCCAATGGAGGCCACGGAGGAGACTGCAACAGAACTCCGGAAGTGGTTGGTGGGCTACTACTCCTCGAGCACGTTTAACACGTGTGAACATCAGCCGCTGACAACGATGGACGGCCCGCCTCTACGCCTGATGATCCAGAAGGACGCAGACCCAGTGGCTTGTCACAAGGTCATCCCCGTGCCCTTGCACTGGCAGGCTGAAGTCAAGGACGCCCTCGACAGAGACGTGCAGCTCGGAGTGATCGAACCGGTACCTGTGGGCGAACCGGTCACCTGGTGTCACCGAATGGTGGTGGTCTCCAAGAAGAACGGCAAACAAAGGCAGTGCGTGGACCTCCAGCCACTGAACCGTCACGCTGTGAGGGAAACCCATCACACGCCAAGTCCGTTTCACCAAGCACGGTCTGTCCCAGGCGCCACCTACAAGACAGTACTGGACGCGTGGAACGGGTACCACAGCGTCCCCCTCCACGAAGACGACCGGCACCTGACCACGTTCCTGACCCCGTGGGGGCGATACCGCTACCCGCGTGGCCCCCCAGGGCTACGTGTCCAGCGGAGACGGGTACACGAGACGATACGATGAAATCGTCCTGTCTGCCGACCTCTCCCACAGGTCATACACCAAGTGTGTGGACGACACCCTGATCTGGGGCGACAGCATCGCCGAGACCTTCTGGGGAGTGGGGAGTACAGTGGAGTGGCTGGACATGTGCGGAAGCCACGGCATCACCCTCATCGCCGACAAATTCGTCTTCGCGCAACGGACTGTGGAGTTCGCGGGCTTCGAGATAACCCCCGAGGTGGTCCGACCATGCCGCGCATTCATCCAGAGTATCGCCGAGTTCCCCACCCCCAAGAACCTGACAGACATCCGAGCCTGGTTCGGAGTCATCAACCACGTCTCCTACGCATTCGCTATGGCTGACGTCATGCTGCCCTTCCGCGAACTCCTGAAACCAGGCAAGTTCGAGTGGACGGAGGAGCACGAGGCCCTGTTCGAGGAGTCGAAACGAGTTATCATCCATGAAGTCACCACAGGGGTGCAGATCTTCGAGAGGAACAGGCCCACCGTCCTGGCCACCGACTGGTCCCGCACCGGCATCGGGTTCTGGCTCCTGCAGAAGCATTGCACATGTGAAGGCCGGTCACCACTATGCTGCGCGATAGGATGGAGGACAACCCTGGTGGGAAGCCGGTTCACATCAGGCGCTGAGTCACGCTACGCCCCAGTCGAGGGTGAAGCACTCGCTGTCGCAGACGCACTCGAGAAGGCACGGTTCTTCGTGCTCGGATGCAGCGACCTCACCGTTGTGGTTTACCACAAACCACTGGTGAAGATCCTGGGCGACCGATCGTTGGCTGATCTGCCGAACGCTCGCCTGCGCAATCTCAAGGAAAAGACCCTCCGCTTCAAATTCGACGTTCGGTTCATCCCTGGGGTCAAGAACCGTGTTCCTGATGCCACATCCCGCTATCCCACTGGCGCACCTGTCGGAATGCCCCTCTGCGATGACATCACCGTCGACAAACCCGGCAACATTGCCGTCGCTGCCATCACAGCGATCCGATCCGTCACGTGGGACCGCGTTCGAGAAGCCACTGCCAGCGATCCCGCGATGCACCAACTGCTGGAGGTGGTGGAAGACGGAAGTGTTCCGGAACACCGCTAGGACATGCCAGAAGAACTACGCGACTTCCACGCCGTTCGTGACGGTTTGTATACCAGTGATGGTGTCATCCTCTACGATCAGCGAGTCGTCGTCCCACTCTGCTTGCGAGAAGAGGTACTGTCGAGTCTGCACGGCGCTCATCAGGGTGTGGGAATGATGATCGCCCGGGCGGCAGTCAGCGTTTACTGGCCGGGGATCACGACCGACATACGGCTGACGCGCGACAGATGCAGACCATGCAATCGCAACGCCCCCTCACAGCCATGTGCACCCCCAGAAGACATTCGGTCTCCAGAGTACCCATTCCAGGAGGTGTGTGCCGACTATTTTACATACATAGGCCAGACATACCTCATCATCGTTGACCGGTATTCGAACTGGCCCATCATCGAGAAAGCAAGTGATGGAAGCAAAGGCCTCATTGCCTGCCTTCGATGAATCTTCTCCACCTTCGGCATCGCTGACGAACTCACCAGCGACGGCGGACCAGAGTTCACTGCAAGGGAGACAGAGACCTTCCTAGAAGCCTGGGAAGTCCGACATCGCCGATCATCCGTGGCGTTCCCTCACGCCAACTGTCGGGCTGAAGTCGGTGTCAAGACGATGAAGCGTCTGATCGAGGGGAACACTGGCAACAACGGCGAGCTCAATGTCGACAAGTTCCAGCGAGCGATACTTACGTATCATAACACCCCCGACCCTTCCACAAAAGTATCGCCAGCACGCTGTGTGTTCGGGCGGCCAGTGCGAGATTTCATCCCCATCCCCCTGGCCAATATTATCCCCATCCCACATGGAGGGAGACTCTGATGGCCCGAGAAGAGGCCCTTCGAAACAGACACATGCACTCGCACGAGCGCTGGTCTGAGCACACCAAGCGGCTGCCCCCTCTCAAGGTTGGTGACACAGTTCGCCTACAGAACCAGATGGGGAGATCACCCAAGAAGTGGGACAAAACGGGTCGTGTCGCGGAGGTGCGCCAGCACAACCAGTATGTAGTGCGCATCGACGGAAGCGGCCGGGCAACCCTGCGCAATCGCCAGTTCCTGCGCAGATACAGCCCAGTTGTCTCCAACCGCAGCCCACGTCTGGATGAACTGCTCGGACAGCCTGCGTCACCGTCATCCGTCGCCCCCCATACGACCACAAGCATCCCCGGCGGCAGGAGCGACGCCTCTGTCACCAACACCATCTCCAGCTCCACACTCTTCGCCTCCATCACCGACCTGTCGCCGTCAGTCGCCGGAACCATCGACGTCGGCTCCAGTGGAAGCCCCGCAATGGCAGGACCCGCCGCCGATGGTGGACACCCCACTCGTGCCGGCACCGTCCCCTGCACCAACAACCCTACGACACAGCAATCGGCCACGGTCCCAAAAACCGATCCGCTACCGCGACCCCAGCTTCACGCAGTGACAAACTTGTGTATATCACATATGTCCCTATTTGTGTCCTATGTACCATGTTTATGTCTCGAGGCATTGATTGTTAGAGTTACCCATGTTGGACTATGTCCCCTGTCGTTTATCGCGACACTTGTTTGCTAAATGAGAAGCTATGTTTCTTTTCAAGCTCCCAAAGACTTGGGGAGATAGAGAGGTATGACCTGTAACACCTGTATTTGTTCCAGATATGTGCCCGACATTCAATATATGAAATGAGCAACTTGCCTATCTAATGACAACGTCATGTCAGCTGTGTAAACCCATCGGCCGTTACGAGCCGCGTGAGTCTATGGCGCAGCTTCTCCATTGAACCACCTTTTTAATGTCCAGACCACCCGGGTGGCAGGCGGCTGGCACAAACGATTTAGTTGCGAGCGCTCACAGCAGGCAGTTCTCGGGTGAGAACACACGGCAACGAGCGCTCTCCGAAGCTGAACCCTCCGACACGCTAGTCTCAGCTGTGCATGGCTGAGGTTGACGTCGGCGAGGAAAGCGGATGGGTAAATTGCCCCTACAATTTTAATTGTAAATATCATTAAATTATGATATAGTTACATATTACTGCAAGGAGATTGGCATGTCGTCCAGACTTATATTACAAATAGGACATCATATTTTGATGCATTTTTCTTAACCGTGTTCTTCGCATATAGTTAATTATTTTATGTGTAGGCTCTGATTGCAGTCGCACAATTATTGTAAACCTGCAGAATTAAGCGTCGAATCGAAAGCCTTACGTGTACATCTGCGTGACAATTCTTGCCTATTTTCAAATCAATTACAAGCGGATGACAGCATATAAACAGGCTGTTTGTAGCGGTGAAGTATTCATGGTGGTGATCTGCATATATTTATTTGAAAACCTACTTTAAAAAAAACGAACAGCGCACCCCCCCCCCCCCCCCCTGACTGCCTCGCTTACGTTTGACCCCTGGCGCCGCCACTGCTGCCTTGCCTACCCATATTCTCAAGGGCCCAGCGCCGCCCATGGTAGCCGGTAGATTTTAAAGCAAAAGTTTTACGTACCCAAAATCATGCCTGGACAATGGACATGTCCGCTCCTCCCTCTGACATCACCCTGACCTTGAGTGCGGCCGCAGGCCATTCCAGCCAAGGGCAAAGCGACCGCCGAAGCGTCGCGAACCCGGCCTGCCGCACCGGGTGAAGTCTGCACCAGAGTTCCTGTGGGCTGGGCCTGGGCCAGGCCTCAGCTTTAAGGAAATCACTGGGCTCTGGATGGGCCTGGGCCTGACAATTTTGAAGTAATGCGCTCGTCGTACAAACTCAGGTCAGAGCTCAAAAATATTTTAACCAGCAGTTCACTTACACAGCAACACACTGTTGCTGTGGCTGTAGCTTTTTGTTTTTTTGTTTGTTAGCATAGTTGGTTCATTGTTTCACATTTATAGTATACAAGTAAATATGCTAGGATAATTATTATTGCAAATTTTGTGAAAATAATAATATGCTTAATCTGAACGGGTCGGACCGGGCCTGGGCCTCAATATTATGAATTTTACCGGGCTTGGTCTTGGTGTCCATGGCCCATGGGCCTGGGCCGGGCCGGGCTGAGGGTTGATGGGCCCGTGACGAACACTGGTCTGCACCCCAGTGCTCTACCAACTGAGCAGGATGTAACGGAAGTTGGCCCACATTCAGCCGAGATTCAGCCCGGCCCAGATTCATGCTACCATATATGAAGGAAAACTTTACCAGCAAAAATTTATTAAATATCCATCAAAAACGTTAAAAGGAGGTATCATTCGAAAGCCCTCATCGCAACGAACACAGCCATACCCTTGAACTTTCCCTATCTTATCCACGAAAGGTCCCATACCCGTCCGAAAATGCAGTCACTCAAACTCACTGAGTTAGCGGGACGCGTCGATTTCAACCAAACTCAGGGAAATAATAGAAGAGCACATTCCGGAACCGAAAATCATAGTTCTTATTCGTGACATTTTCAAATTTGACCTTCAGGGCCCCTCAAGCTTGCAAAATTACCCCTTCTCCCATGTTAACACGCAGTCACTCAAACGATAATAAGTAACAGAAGGACGCACCAATTAGCTGAAGACTCCGCATACTCGTGTAGAAATGTCTTCCGCAATTTTCCAGAAAGTGGCAATGTGTGACACTCAAAGGTACAGCCTCCAGAGGCCGTCAAGCTTTCCAGTGCTTTTCAATATATATATTCGCTGAGTTGGCGGGACGCGGCGATTTCAACCAAACTCAAGGAAATAATAGAACAGCACATGCCGGATCCGAAAATCATAGTCCCTATTCGTCACATTTTCAAATTTGACCTTCAGGGCCACTCAAGCTTTCAAAATTACCCCTTCTCCCATGTTAACATGCAGTCACTCAAACAATAATAAGTAACAGAAGGACGCACCAATTAGCTCAAGACTCCGCATACTCGTGTGGAAATGTCTTCCGCAAATTTCCAGAAAGTGGCAATGTGTGACACTCAAAGGTACAGCCTCCAGAGGCCGTCAAGCTTTCTAGTGCTTTTCAATATATATATATATATTCGCTGAGTTGGCGGGACGCGGTGATTTCAACCAAACTCAAGGAAATAATAGAACAGCACATGCCGGATCCGAAAATCATAGTCCCTATTCGTGACATTTTCAAATTTGACCTTCAGGGCCACTCAAGCTTGCAAAATTACCCCTTCTCCCATGTTAACATGCAGTCACTCAAACGATAATAAGTAACAGAAGGACGCACTAATTAGCTCAAGACTCCTTATACTCGTGTAGAAATGTCTTCCCCAAATTTCCAGAAAGTGGCAATGTGTGACACTCAAAGTTACAGCCTCCAGAGGCTGTCAAGCTTTCCAGTGCTTTTCAATATATATATATATATATATATATATATATATATATATATATATATATATATATATATATATATATATATTATATATATATATATATATATATATATATATATATATATATATATATATATATATATATATATATATATATATATAT